>CM070495.1:26134387-26277602 GCA_036324585.1 Champsocephalus esox
ACTACGACACCACGATAGCGAGGACGCTTTTTATTCTTTTTTCTTCCCCGGAGGATAAAAGGATTTAAAAAAGAATATTGCCACACCAGGTAATATTCTTTGAGAGGAAAAGACCCACACTACCTTTTTCTCCGGATAAAGGACAGTTTGGGACACTTTTTTTCGACATACCTGTTAAGAGCGGGTCCTCTCCATGGACGCCTCTCTCCCTCACACCAGAGGAGTCAGGGACTGGAAGGCTCGGTTCTGCGACTGCGGGTTGAAGATAGCAGGCACAGACTCACATCAGGTCTGCTCGTCCTGCCTCGGGCTGGAACACGCCCAGGAGGCTATCGACGACCCCGGCTCGTGCGGGCATTGTGCCCGCCTCACCATAAAGAGCCTTCGCCGACGGTTAGCACGACAAGCTAGCCTGTCGGGACAGGATCCCCTCATGTCCACTGGTTGGCCGGCTGGCAACCAAGACACGGGGGCGTCCACTGCAGAGACTGAGCCCCTCGCCTTCACGGCCTGGGGCTCATCAACCGCGGCAGCCGCGGAACCGGTTTCCCGCGCCATGTCAGGCCGGGCCCCGGTGGCGGCAAAGGACGCGGGAACGGGACCCCACGCTATACCAAGCTGGGGCTCCCGACTGGACCTCACCATGGTTTCACCCGCGGAGGATGTCCTGGAATTAAATTACATGGAGGACGAAGAGGATGCCTCTGAGTTCCTCCTGTCTGATTCGGACGAGCAGGAAGACGTCTTCATGTCACCAGCTCAGGCTGCAAAGCCTGGAGCGATGGCTGCTCTCTCGGGCGATAGCACACCAGCTTCGCCCTGTCTCAGCATGGACCTACAAGCCGTGTGTCAACGTGCTGCGGCCAGACTAGACATCCCATGGCCCAAAGTGGCCAAGGAGACCAGACCTCCAGGTCCCGTTATGAAGGAAAACTGTTTTTCCAAACAACGAGGACGAAGAGACAACTCCTCCCGGTCTTCCCGGAGATGTTGGATGAGGTATCGGTCTCGTGGAGAGACCGGCCCTTTAGCAACAAGGCCCCAATCCAGGGTGCCTCCTCCCTTGACCCGTGATGGTATGGAGAGGCTCGGCCTGCTCCACATACCGCCTATGGAACCGCTGGTGGCAGCCCACCTCCTACCGAGGATGGGCCCGTCACCGAGCAGGAACCCCACACTGCCAGCAAAAACAGACCGATTCCAGTCGACCATGACGGAACGGGCCTACAAGGCTGCAGCATTGTCCGCCAGAGCTCTGAACGTTTTCTCGATGCTAACCGCGTACCAAGCGGAGCTCTGTGAGGATCTGTCGAGCGATTCTGGACCGGCCACTCTGGACGAGATAGCCGCGGTCACAGACATTTGTCTCCGTGTCCAACGCTGCGCCGTCCAGGCCACGGGCAAAGTGATGGGGATCATGGTGGTGCAGGAAAGAGCTAGATGGCTCAACCTCACCAACCTCCCAGACCGGGAAAAAGAAGATGTGCTGGATATGCCCATCGTTCCCGAGGGAATTTTCAGCTCCGCTCTCGCTTCCATGCAGAGGAGGTGCGAGTCGAAAAAGAAGGAAGACGAGGCCCTCCACCTCCGTCTCCCTTGAAGGGTCCAGCCGCTGCCTCCGCAACAGCGACCCTTCGCCCAAGCTGCTCCGAACCCTGCTGGATCTAGAGTACCAGATCAGCAGAGGTCGCAGTCCGCCCCGAGTCCCCAGCCCAGGCAGGAGACGAGGGCCAGTTGGTCTAGAAAATCTCCGGTCCCGGCTGCAGCCCAGGCACAGCCAACCCAGAATTTCGGCCAGCAATCAAGGAGGAAGAAGCGAGCGGCATGACAGCCCCTCCTTCTCCCCTCTGTGACAGAGCTGGAAGTTCCTTCTCCGGCTCGAATTGTGTTCCCGCTGCCTCGAGAGATGCCTCAACGCCATCCTCAAGTCTGCACAAAACACATGTCACATAATTATTGTTTAAATAAACCATTTTTCGCTGACGCATCCAGGCCTCGGCCAAGGGCGCAGCTCAAAAAAATGAAAAGAAAAACAATAAACAGTCCGTTAACCATAAATCCCCTTCTGAGAGCAGCCACGGCCTCTCTCAAAAGGCGGATATTAAATGGGTCTGTGAAGGCACCACCGCACGCGAATGCGCAGTGCCGGTTGGGGCTTTAAGGGCACTACCGCCACATGCGTACGCAGTGCCGGCTAGAGCTGTAAAGAACGGCCCGTCAATCCTTCCCCTTTCAAGAGCAGCTGCGGCATCTCTCAAAGGACGGATTATTGACGGGTCCGTGAACCCACCGCCACACACATGCGCAGTGCCGGTCAGGGCTTTAAGGGCACCACCGGCACGCGCAGGCGCAGTGCCGACTGGAGCCGTGAGGGCACCACCGGCACACACATGCGCAGTACCGGCTGGAGCCAAAAAGGCACCTCCGTCACGCACATGCGCAGTGCCGGTCGGAGCCATAAGAGTGACATCCCAGCTGGCTCTAAGGAGCATACAGCAGGAGATACTCACGATGTCTGCCTGGGCTTCTCAAAACAGTTATAATTTATCTGTTTTCACAAACCCAGTGAGAGTCAACCCACATTCTGGAGAGAAGAATTCTCTCTCTCCCAGAAAGAAGGGTTTTATCAATAAAGCCCACCGAGCGGAGTCAGATTACGGAGGAGAATGTCCTCGTAAAGCACCCGCTCAACATGGGCCTCATAATAAAACTAAACCCAGAACGCCACGGCTTACGGAGAGTTTTGGTGATTATGAAATGCATAGTGGCACTACACCCGACTTTTCCAGTGCGGGACGCGCCTACGGGTGCAGTCCTTTCACGGAAGGTGGTCACCACGGACGCAGGTCAGACGGGCTGACAGGGGTTACGAAGGTTGCCCGGTGAGAGGTCTCTAGAACAGAGACTTCCAGCGGGCACGCGTAAATTACCCGGAGCTTTTAGCGGTGTTCCCCACCCAAAAATGCTTCCTGCCCTCTCTCAGAGGACTTCATGTCCCCGTGAGGATAGACAACACGATATCGTGGATGAACCGCCAGGGGAGTTTACGTTGTCTCCAGTCACCACTGGCACACAAACTGATCCCTTAGAGCGGCAGACGTCTCCTCTCTCTGAGAACGACACGAGTACCGGGTGTTATGCACCTAGGGACAGAATTACTGTCAAAAGGTGCACCACTCTATTCAGACTGGACTCCTCATCCAAGGATCGAGAGTCCGCTGTGGGTGCGTTACGGCGGAGCCGTGTTAAATCTGTTCGCAAGGGGAGAAAATGCTCAATGACAGCTGTTCTCTTTAATGCACGATTTAAACGCACCGTTAGGCGGGGACACACTCGTACACGATTGACCTCCGGGTCCTCTGTACACGTTCCCACCCCTGGTTCTGTTCCCCTTAACTCCGGCCAGAGTGAAAGAGCAACGCCACACACGTACTCTGATGTTTCCACCCTAGCCCGCAATATGGGCTGGCGGAGATAAATCAGCTGTTGTGCGGGCAGCCGTGGCAGCCCCCACCACGCAGGGACAGATTGTCTCAGGCGGGGAGGGCGATCCTTCACCCACGCCCAGAGCGCGGGGCACTATGTGCCTGACCCGTGAGTGGTACAATCTGAATACAGTGGGACTCCCTCAGAAGGTGATAAACACAATTCAGAGTGCGAGAGCTTCCTCCACCAGGTCTCTTTACGACTGTAAGTGGAGGGTGTTTGAGGAGTGGTGCCTTCAAGAAGGGCACATCTCTTTTCAATGTCCTGTCGGGGTGATTTTATCATTCCTACAGGACTTGATCGATAAACACAGAGCTTTTTCCACGATCAAGGTGTACCTGGCTGCTATTGCTGCATGCCATGTGGGCTTTGAGGGTAAGACGGCTAGCCAACATCCTTTGGTTTGCCGTTTTATGAAGGGAGCGCGCAGGCTCCTCCCTGTCTCCAGATCGCTGGTGCCCTTATGGGACCTGGCAGTGGTCTTAAATGGGCTCAAAATGACCCCATTTGAACCCCTGGAGGGAGCTGACATGAAACATCTGTCACTCAAGACAGTGCTGTTACTGGCCCTGGCATCCGCTAAACGGGTCAGTGATATCCATGCACTGTCTGTACATCCCTCATGCACTCAATTCGCCCCAGGGCAAACGAGAGTGTTGTTGAAACCCAACCCTGCCTTTACACCAAAGGTGGTTGGTTCGTGTACCCCGATTGACATTGAGGCATTTCCTCCGCAGCTGGTTTCCTCCGGGGAGCAGCAGCAGGATCTGTTGTGTCCAGTCCGGGCTTTGCACACATATATAGACAGATCAAAAGAGCTTCGTCTTAATGACCAACTCTTCGTGTCCCGGGCTAAACCTCACAAGGGTAAGCCTGTTACTAAGCAACAACTATCCCACTGGATCGTGGAGGCGATTGCTTTGGCCTATACGAGTCAGAATCTGCAAGCACCTTTGGGTCTGCGGGCTCACTCGACTCGGGGCCTGGCTACATCCTGGGCTTTGTTCAAGGGTGTTTCCATCCAGGATATCTGTGCGGCGGCAAGCTGGTCTTCGCCACTCACTTTTGTCCGCTTTTACAGACTGGACGTCTCCGCTCCAAGCGGGGCCCGAGCAGTGCTGGGCACCTTGTTGAGTCGGGACTCCACCTGTTAAATTCTGGTTGATCGGTGATCTTCGAGATAAGCTCGTCTGGCAATACGGGAGCTACAATATCCCATAGTGAGACATCGAACGGAGTGTTATGAATGAGAACTATAGGTTACTTACGTAACCCCAGGCCTCAGAGTAACATGAAGTGAGATGTCTCACCAGACGGCCCTCCTTGCTATGGTGAAGCGAGAAGAGGTGCTTATTTTGAATGACGCATGCGTCGTGGCGCAGGCTACTTATAGGGGGTGATTTCCCCTGACGTTGACGTCAAGAATCACCGGCCAATCAGGATTGGCGTAATGAAATTGATGCTTCTGTTTGCTCCGCGATGAGGCGCATCCCATAGTGAGACATCTCACTTCATGTTACTCTGGGAACTGGGGTTACGTAAGTAACCTATAGGCCTGTCCATTTCTTTCTCTGCAACCCAGTTGTTGTGGAGAGTTTTCTTCTTTCTCTCAGGTGACTTCAGGTCGGGGATCTGAAGGTTTGTCTCTGTAGGTTTTCTAATGCTCTCTCTCAAGTAGGTTTGTGTGCACTGACCAGCAGTGAGGCATCAGTTGGTATAGAGATCTAGCAGAGTTCCATGTTCATGTGGAGTTCTGGAGCAGAATTCCAAATGTCCCATATAAGACAATACTGTTTAACTCCTATAATGTTCTTCTGCCTATGTGTTATTCTGTCTGTTATTTTGTTATGTTAAGTCCCTGTTTGACATTTTTTTGTTTCTTTCTGAAGAGTTTATTTGAATTTTCTCATTTTGACCCCTGTTCTGGTTGCTAAATGTCCCTTTATGTAACTTTTTGCAGGTGAACGGACCAAAAGTGTCACTGTCCCCCCTGGTCCAATCAGTTATCCGTCATAATCCAATATATTGCGAGGAAACTCAGCTTCAAACAGTCCCCAGGTAATGATACTCCTTGACTAACCCTAATGCCACGCTGGTGTTGACATTTGGGGGTTTTAGTTAAATATAGTGATGAATATCAAATGGATCAATGACATTTAGTATAAATATCCACCTTAAAACATACATGTTGTTGGAGATACATTTGACTAAATTAGCCTTGTGTGTGTGTGTGTGTGTGTGTGTGTGTGTGTGTGATAATAATTTGAATGACAATAATTTGAATGACTTGTAATGTCCTCTTTGTGCACAACCAACTTGGTGTTTCTTACTCTGTGAATAATGTAGTCACGAGAGTTTGTTTGCACAGAAAGAAATTATAACACTGCTTCTGCCAGTCTTCTTCATTAAATGAGAATGAATATATGAACTCACACTCACAAGCTGGGAGTTAGGTAACTTTTTATGCACAAAACTATCCATCCATCCATCTTCTCCCGCTTATCCGTGGTCGGGTTGCGGGGGTAGCAGACACTTTTAGGTTGAAGTACATGCAGTTACATGTACAAAGTGACAGTTATATGAAGCTGTTACTGACGTAAACCTCTTAGTCTTCAATAAATATGCTTACTTGACAAACAAAGCTGTGTCGGCTCCCTGCCTCTGCCGCATATTGAACACACACACAGTAGCCTACAATAATTACATTTTTTTTTAAAAATTCTAAGACTGACCGCTGTCATCATGAACATGATCTCTAAAAGTTGGAGAAAAAATGTGAGGTTTTTTGTTTAGTTTTATTATTAATGGCAAGGTAAGCTTTGCACCAAAAAGTCTCATGGCTCCTTCGAAGTCACTTCCTTTGTATAACTTTCAATCAACCTTCCCAAAAAATAGTCAACTATATTCTGCCTTTCCTATTTCCTCCTCAATATAAAGCCGTTCATTATTTATCCTGGTGTTTTCATTTCGCACGGCTTGTCGTCAGCTTGTCATACAGTTCTGCCAGTTATACCTCCAGTACCGCAGGGGGAAGTGTGTTCAGAGAGGGCTAGCTACACATAAGTAATACATTTGAAAGACATCTACGCATGCGCTAAGGTTACCATGCAATGGATGTAGTAAAGTCAAATGGAGAACTACTACTACTACTTTTATCCGTGAAAAAGCCTCAAGGTTACCCTGGTTCTATATCTTTAGAGACCGGGATGACCTGATGTTATTAACATAATGGCAACTCCAGCTATTCGGATGTTTCGGAAAATAGAGGGTTTGTTTTGTGTTTACAAACCCGCTGGTGTCCACTGGAAACTAGTACGTGGTAGCATCGAGACAAGTCTTCTAAAAGGTGAGGATAACGCATCCTGAAAAACGTAGTCCATCAAACACACTAACAATTGTACATGTCTGCTGTTAGGAATGAATAGAATAGAATAGAATTCCTTTATTGTCATCGCACCAGGTACAACGACATTTAAAAAAGCAATCCTCGCAGTGCATTTCCACATAAAACGAATACATATATAAACATATACACACATAAACATATGCTCACACATCCATACCAACATGCATACATGCCCGCACATAATGTAAATACAGTTTACAATATAAAAAACACAGGGATGATATTTTGCATCTCTGATGACGATCAGTTAATACAATTATTAAAAAGTAGTGCAGTTGCAAGTTCTTCTTCTTCTTCTTCTTCTTCTTCTTCTTCTCTCGGTTTTTTGGCGGATTGCAAACAACTTTAAGGTGCATACCGCCACCTCCGGAGTCGGCTTGACTCGGTTTGCATTTATAAAGAATGCACACGTGTTTAATCGTTAAAGGTGGGGTAGGTACGTTTCAGAAACTGGCTCGAGATACACTTTTTGTTATATTCCATGGAATGCTCTTAACATCCCGATAGCAATGAATATCTTAAGTGCTTTGACAACAAATCCATTAAAACATTTCATCTGTAGAAGCCGTAATACTGTAAAAAGTCAGCCTTCCATCGGTGCACAAACTTATCTCGTCGTTCCCTCAATGGTCATGTGCGCGTCATGTGCGTGTTCGTATGTGTTAGAGGGAGGGGCTCTATAAGGAAGTGGCAGATTTTCTCCGGTTGTGTATTTTAAAATTCGAGCGATCTCGAGCCGGTTTCTCAAACTTACCTACCCCACCTTTAATGTCAGATATGTACTAAGTAAATACATTTGTTCCTGCTCAAGATTAGATTCAACTTTATTGTTATTGCACAGATTACAGGTACTGAGACAACGAAATGCAGTTTAGCTTCTAACCAGGTGCAACAAGCAGTAAAGTGAAAAGTAATGTACACAATAGACAGAATAAAATATAGAATTAATTGAATGATGAATAAACAGTGAGGGGTATGCATACACTAGATATCAGCCTGTGAGCAGTATGAACATTGTGTATGAATATGCTAAGATATATAAAGTATGAAAACGGTAAGCAGTGAAAGTATAGTATAAAATATATAGATATTAATTTCATTATGATGAACATTGTGGAACAATGATGAGAAATGGGAATGGATGTGGCGACGTAAAACTGACACAAAACCACAACAAACTTTTGCCGAGCCAATTGGAGAGTTTAATCAGCAGCACGGGGTAAAAACCACCAATGAGCGCTCAGCTCGAGATACCAGCGAGTCGTTTCCCATGAAGCATTTCGCTTCCGCAGCCCGTGAAGAGGAACTGCACTGCCTCGCCTTGCTCTCAAGGCTGCGGGCGTCTTTGTCCCGCGAGATTTCAACGTCTCATGTAGGCGAGCCTCCAGAGCAAGTCGGACAAAATGACTAACCATCATGCAACGCACTAGCAAGACGTTGATCGCAACTGCGCAGGTCTCGCTTGTCTCAAACAAGCCGACTGTTTTTCAGTCGGTTTGTCCTTGATTTAATTGACTTGTAGCGTCTACCGGAGGGCAGAAGAGCAAACGGGAAGTGTCCAGGGTGTGAAGAGTCTGCAATTATTTTTTGCCTGCTCTGTTGAGGCAACGTTGGCTGAAGAGTTCCTCTAGAGAAGGCAGTGAGCAGCCGATGACCTTCTGGGCAGTGTTGATGACCCTCTGAAGGGATTTCCTGTCCTTTTCTGAGCATCTGGCACACCATGTGGTTAGGCAATATGCCAGCACACTCTATGGAGCAGCGGTAGAAAGACACCAGAAGCTTCTCCTCCAGGTTGTTTTTCCTGAGGATCCTCAGGAAGTGGAGTTGCTGCTGGGCCTTTTTTACAGATGTTGTGGTGTCGATAGACCAGGATAGATCTTCAGCAATGTGTGTGCCGAGGAACCTGAAGGCAGGAACCCTTTCCACACAGTTGCCGTTGATGTACAGTGGATCTGGTGTTGTGCTGTTTTTCCTGAAGTCTATAATGAGTTATTTTGTTTTTATGGAGTTCAGAACAAGGTTATTATCTGAACACCACACTGCCAGTCTCTGGATTTCATCCCTATAGGCTGACTCATCTCCTCATGTGATCAGTCCAACCACAGTTCTGTCGTCCGCGAACTTGATAATGGTGTTGGTGGGGTGAGTGGGGGTACAGGGAGTAGAGCATGGGGCTAAGCACACAGCCCTATGGTGAACCGGTGCTGAGTGTGAGGGTGGAGGAGAGGTGATGGCCTATTCTCACTGTCTGGGGGCGGTTAGTTAGGAAGTCCTTAATCCATTGGCAGATGTTTGGGGGAAATCCTAGATACCGTTTATTACAGATGAACAATTAACAAAAAGTGACTCAGCCTTGTCTTTAACCTTGTAGACCAACAGAGATGATTGGACAATTCTCTCAGCTTTACTCTCATGGGAAAGTTATTTTCTCATTTATTGTGTGTCTGTACTCGTTCCTTTTGAACTCAAAATGATTTACAATCTGGCAGAACTGTAACTTCTTGGTCCCTATTACAGAAAGTTTGTTGTTATTTTTGAATTTAGAGTCTACTCTAACAACAATGAAGTAGATAACTTGATGTTTTATATAAGCCAACTGCATGTCCACAAGGCTAGATTTTTTTCAGTTTCTCATAAAAACATGTTTTTTTATTGTCTTTAAATCATGTACAAACAAAACAAGCTTTACAAACTTCTGAACTCTTGAGAAACATATTGTACTTCATTGACCAATGATTTTAATTGGTATTCAATTGAGCTTTTTTCACTTTTTTAAGCTGTTGTCTTTTTGTATTGCTCTCTCTAGGATTGAATGCTACACCATCCCAGCCACTTCCTACGGAGGTGCGCTTCTTGGCACTCCCAGTCAGTGAGGCTGAAGCACCCAAAGGGCTCACCCTGTCTGCAGCCTCTATGCCAGTACTGTCCAAGCATCCTCTGGGTATGTGTGTCCACTTGACCTTCCAGGTCAACTGGGTTGATTCAAATCAACACACAAATATTATAGGTTAATTATAGGTTAATGCTGTCTGCTCTCAAATAATTTATATTTGTCACTACAGTGCTCCCAAAAAACACTGTTTATATTTACAAACTCAGCCTTTGTAGTTTACTTACTCAATAATCTTAATTTTAGTATAAATCATGACTTGTATCTTCTGCTAGGGAGCTGGGTTTCTGATTATAATCTTCTTTCCTACCTTAATGCTGGTCCGAATAAAGTCTGTAACTCAACAGGGAGATGTAATTTTTGTCATCACATTTGACCCATTGTTACAACCCGCCTCCCTACTTAATAGTAGTGGCTCGTGAGGCAGTCCGCAACATAAAACAAAAATACACAACACGTAGGCACTAAACTATCATAAACAATCATAAAACATTCCACTGGAGGACAGGTAACACAAACAAACAGACGGAGGGGACTTGGGCCAACGGGCCGTAGGATCCAGAGCCTTCCTCCGCTACCCACAATCCAACAGAACGGGAGAAATAAAGCCGCGAAAACCTAATACTAACACGTCCTCCAGGAAACACAACAAAAAGGCAAAAGAGCTCTGACACAGCAGAGACATCCGGAGTAGTGATCGGCCTCCTTCTCCTTCAGTCTCCTCTTTTATGCTCGGCTGATTGGTAACTGGGAACACCTGCACCAAGCTCGGATCTGAGTATCAACTGGGGAAGGCGGAGCCAGGTGTACCTGCACAGCAGAGAGAACACCCATTAATTCCCCCCTGTTCATTACATTTTAACCCATTCCCCCTGTTCATCACATTTTACCCATTCCCCCCTGTTAATTTCCAAACAAACCATTGAGACTGCCCTGATAAATGGACTGTAATTATATAGCGCTTTATCCAGTCTTTAAGACCCCTCAAAGCGCTTTACATACTACATGTCATTCACCCATTCACACCCATTCATACAGAGCAGTGTATATCACTCTAGGAACTAACACGCATACACATTCACACACCGTTGGCCATGCCATCGGGAGCAACTCCGGGTTAAGTATCTTGCCCAAGGATACATCGACATGTTGACTGGATGGGCTGGGATCGAACCTACAACCTTCTGGTGGAAAGACGACCGCACTCCCTCGCAGCCACAGTCGCCCTGATGGCTCATTAGTGACTTGAGTAAATAAAATGCGTTTCTTCTGTGTGTGTTAGTGACTGGACCTGAATTTCAGAGTATAAAAGTTGGAGTAGGACATCGCCTGGATGCATCCTCTTCTGGCGTTCTGGGTATGATTTAATCTGTTTCAGATCATGTTATATTTAATATATGACATCTCTCAAAGTATTCCGTCCTTTTTTTTAACTTCAGTTCTTGCTGTTGGTAATGGAAGCAAGGCCCTGAATAATCTCTACAATACACGAGTCACAAGGGTAATTTATCATTCCTGCTGGTTTTACATCGGATGCAATACAGATACTATATACACAGGTTTAATGTTGTCTGATGTGTTTCAGGATTACACGTTGGAGGGGGAATTTGGGACTGCAACAGATGATTTCTCTCACACAGGCAGGATTGTGGAAAGATCAACATACGGTAGGATAACTTAATTGTTTCTGTACAGTTTCAGTTTCAATAGTAAATGTACGTTACATACCGGGATAGATTTAAGATCATTACAAGTGAGATGGTGTTGAATACAATTTTCCATCAGCCAATCGCCCTGTAGTATGTTACTGTGAAGCATTTTATGATCACCAATTGATATATTTCGAGCATTATATAATATGTGACCTTTCCTTTGTGTCATTTCCACCTTTTGAATGTAGGAGATGTCATGTTTTAATCACTGGCCAAACAAAACTAAAGGTGATTGCATAAATTATTGTGCGTTTGACTATATCTGACTCTAAAATATTGTTGCTTTCAACAGGTCACATCACAAAGGATAAGCTGGAAAGAGTCTTGGCGATGCTGCAGGGAGCCAATCAAAAGGCCTTGTTATTGTATTCAAACGTAGACATGCGTTCACAGGAAGCCTATGAGATGGCTGTGCGAGGTTTACTTGGTCCAGATGGGAAATCGCTGCCTATTCTGACAGGCTTACGCTGCATTCACTTCGAGCCCCCCAACTTCACTTTAGGTAAATGCCATTTAATTTGACACACAACAAATCTAATTTCACAATTGTAAATATGCAAATAATTAAAAAACTGACTAATAGTTTTCCCTGTTCTTACAGAGGTGCAGTGTATTAATGAAACTCAGAAATATTTGCGCAAAGTTGTGCATGAGATAGGACTGGAGCTGCGCAGCACAGCACTGTGTAGGGGAGTTAGGCGGACCAGAGACGGCCCCTTCACCCTGCAGGATGCGTTGACCCGGGACCACTGGGCGGCTTCTGATGTTATACAGGCCATCGGGAAAAAACGCTCCTCTAAAAAAAAATCTAAAACACAGACCAAGGACTCGCCGTTGCAACCATCAGAAGAGAGTACGACAGTCAACCAAATGAAACCAGTGAGGGAGCAACAGTAGAAGACTGCAAATAACCTGTTGCTGTGAGCAGCAGGTTATACAAGTCAAAGAACTGCTTCACTGTGACTCTATGAGCCTGACCTTCAGTAGGAAAGAGATATGAAAGACCACAGATCCTGGTTCCTCAAAAAAGTAGTAAATTGGACATAATAACTCATTACACTATGCTTTTGTTTAACATTCAAAAGTCCATCCATCTACAGACACACTTGTTGGATCTCAAATATGAACTGTCTAATGTTTTCACCATTGTTAAGTGTAAGTTATTCCCAAATCATTTGCTTTATTTTTGTCATGAAATAAATAATAAAAATAATTATTTGACTAACATTTTTAAAAGATGTTGTTCCGTTATGATATTATTTGATAACTTGAGCTTATGTCTGTAGACGAGATCTACAACTTTGTATTTTTACAAAGTCGTTGGTGCCATGAAAATATGCATTTTTATAACAAGTGAAGTTAAAAAGACACTCATGATCAAAACACAATGTCATTCCTTTAGAAAATATTATTTTAAATCAGCTAAAGGCAAATGTTGACACAACCTGGTCATATGAAGGTAGATATGGTACAAAATGTGAGAGCGTGTAAAACCTGATGCAGGGAAAAAATCTGAGCTTGTGTGCATACATTTACACTTGTATAAAATATCCATGTAACTGTGAACCAAATGTACACTTGTATAAAATATCCACGTAACTGTGAATCAAATGTACACTTGTAAAAAATATCCACGTAACTGTGAACCAAATTTGAAGTCACAGAAGAAGAAAAAAGTTTTGTAGCTTGTAGAAAAACAATGAACTTAGAGATGAAATGTTCACTTGCAGAAAAATACATATTTTTTAAATATATTTTCCATTACAACTGCAACTTTATTTATTACAACCTCTCAAATCAGTCATTACAACTTGACGAATCTGCTCTGTGGCAGTATAAATCGACGAATCTGCGATCTTGATTTTTGCTACACTTCTTGCGATAAATGTGTCGCAAAAGTAATTTTCACCTGTAGATGTGGGGGAGGGAGGGCGGTTGGAACGAAGGGGCGGAGCTATCAGAAGGACGAGGCTCGGGTGACTGCGGGGCTAACGGCTCCTACACACGTGCGTTTCCGCTTGGTGGTGGGCGTGTCTTGAGCTTGGGGAGTCAACGCGAGCAGCCCGACCAACAACCAACCACATGAATGTCCCGCCCCGGACATACAAAGCAAAGCATTCATGCTACATCCATGCTGGCTAAATATACTGCCTATGCTTGCTAGCTGTCCATTCAAACGAAATACACTGGATATAAACTCCCCAAACAAGCGAAAACCTTCCAGTTTCCCCCACTGTCTTTGCCACCTCCCCCCATGCCTGGCTCCTCCGGTTTGTATCACTGTATGTAAAGAGGGACTGGTCATAGAGTACCGGGTGATTCCCTACCGCCATGATAATTTTCTCCTCCTTTTGTTGACATATGGGAAATAACTGCGGTCTGGCTCTCCCAACATACGCCCGGTTTGATTGGCTAGTGCTTGTACTGTCAGATTTACATACGAGGGATTTGATTGGCTGACGCCTCCGTCGAGGCGGCAAAAGTAGAACATTGCTCTACTTTTGCAGCGAGCACCTCGAGAGAAGCTACGCTTTGCTCCCACAATGCAGTTCGGCGAATCGTGACGTCACCCCATTCAAAGTGAATGGGTTGAAGCGGCAACGCACGCCGCCGTGTGTAGGGGCCGTTAAACGGAGTTGGCGACACTTACGGCCCGTCCACACAGCGGCGTGCGCTGACGCTTGCCGGCGGGCGTGTCTGAAACTCGACCAACAACCAATCACATGAATCTCCCGCCCCTAACACACAAGCAGCGGTTTGATTGGCTAGAGCTTGTACTGGCATATGACTCGATTGGCTGACGCCTCGCCGAGGCGTCAAAAGTTGAACATTGCTCAACTTTTGTAGCGAGCCACGCCAGCTACGCTCCACGTCGCTTCCCACGATACATTTCGGCTAAAAGTGACGTCACCCCATTCAAAGTGAATGGGGAAGCGTCAACGCACGCCGCTGTGTGGACAGGCCGTTAAACAAGTAGCATGAAGCTGCAGCGTCGGAGACAGCACTTGTAGAACCGCAGACGCAGGTCCCGCGTCACGGCGACACGTGACGGAGCACGTTCACATGAATGTGAACGTCAACGCAGAGAATGTGAGTAATGTGAAGTGCTTTTACAGTTTTATTTGTTTAACATTAATAACAATTCCGGTGTCTTGAAATGAAGTGTGATTAGCTAACATTAACTATGATAGTGTTAAGGCAATACAAACAAACATCTGTTTGCTTATGATAGCTTCTAACCGTATTAAAGTCTCTAAAAACAACTATTCGTTAGCTATAGCTTTCGGCAAAAGCATTACCAAAAGCATTAGCTTCGTTAGCATATTTGATCCTTTGTTTAATGAAACTAGTGTGATTTTGGCAAGCCTAACTAGGTGTCATAGTTGAGTAATTGAATCACTAATTACAGTAAGAGTGTGAGTAATGTGAATCATGTAAAATTTTATAGTTTAAAGTTAACAACTATTCTGTTGTATTGAACAGCCATACAAGCAACAAGTGCTAAATGTAATCTGTTAGCCTATGATGACTCGCTGCAAAACCAACTGTTAACCATTTTGTTTATTTGTTTAATGAAACTGTATGTTATGGTTATGTTATTTGACAGAGGCTTTTATCCAAAGTGACTCACAAAAAACATAAAATAACCATAATTAACATTAGAATTTCAATACAAATAGTTACATGGTCAAGTTACATTACCTATTACATTTTTAACAGGGTAATTACTCATCTGTAACCTACTACATTTAAAAAAAAGTAAACTTCCCAACCCTAATGATTAATTATAGTCAGCTAATTAATTAAACTTCAACGGATGACAAAAGCATGTCAATATGTCCACTACATTAAATCAGCAGTAGCCTAAGTTCTGTCTTCAGTGTAAATGCTTCTTTAATAAGGTCAAGTCATTGTATTACAATTTGAATTCATTGTAAATAATCTTTACTGTGCCGACTGTAATATTGCATGAGGTGTTTTAGTCAGTTATTGTTGAGATTATTAATGCATATCAATTGTGCACCAATGCCTTAGCCTTTCCCTATGCAATACTTTAGATGACGTGTTGTTCTTATTGTTTCAAAGGCATGGCCAAAGGTTTGCCTTCTGGACTCTGGAGGCCAGAAGCTTGCTGGAGGGAACCCTTCAGCCAATATTCAGAGTGCCACGACAGGTTATCTCCCTCGAGAGGGAACAGTAGACCCCGCAATAAAAATAAATAAAAATGTATCTGAAATGCCTCTCGGTCAAACTGCTTGTTTATCTTTTGCAGACTGGTGCATGAACACACTAACAGTTGTTTTTCAGTAATCTAGCACCTCTTTGAAGACACCTTTGATTTATTAATAATAATAATGAAACGAGAATTATGATACTGTAGAAGGAATAGTGTTTAACAGTGTTGTTTTCTTTTGAATAATAATGAAACGAGAATTATAAACATACCCAAAACTAAATTAACAGTGTTGTTTAATATACATATTGTGACGACCCCTCCACACCACGTGGGGTGCCGTCTGTTTGTGTGTGTGGTTTGTGGGTGTTTTCAGGTTCAGGTGCTGATGAGCCGCACCTGTGGGAGGATACCTGCCTGATGAGCTACACCTGTTGAAACAGGATATCCCTTACGCAAAGAAAATATATTTCCCCATATATTAACTGTCAATATATTGCATTAATTTGTTTTCTGATTTACTGGTTAATTGAAAAGATTTAATAACGGAAATCTTGCTGTTGGCTACATCAACTGATACTGATTAATAATCAACATGAAAATCATATTTATTCATATCTACAAAATATATTGAAGATATAGAATATATGCGTTAATTACATATATATATAGAATAATAATGTGTTAATATATTACAATATATGGGATAATATATCAGTAATTGCCGCTTTCCATATATTGAATAATATATGTAAATATATATAATATATTGGTTGTGTATATATGTGAACATACATTTACTATATATTAACATTTATATGGGGACATATATGTCATATATATTTAGAATTATATGGTGACATGTATGTCATATATATTCAGATTTATATGGGAACATATATGTACCATATATTCAGATTTATATGGGGACATGTATGT
Organism: Champsocephalus esox; assembly: GCA_036324585.1. Classification (NCBI taxonomy): domain Eukaryota; kingdom Metazoa; phylum Chordata; class Actinopteri; order Perciformes; family Channichthyidae; genus Champsocephalus; species Champsocephalus esox. The sequence goes on from CM070495.1 coordinate 26,150,995, forward strand.
CATATATATTAGGGTTTATATGGGGACATATGTCATATATATTTAGAATTATATGGGGACATGTATGTCATATATATTAGGGTTTATATGGGGACATATGTCATATTTAGAATTATATGGGGACATGTATGTCATATATATTAAGTTTTATATATGTCATATATATTTAGAATTATATGGGGACATGTATGTACTATATATTCAGATTTATATGGAGACATGTATGTACTATATATTCAGATTTATATGGGGACATGTATGTACTATATATTCAGATTTATATGGGGACATGTATGTACTATATATATATATTCAGATTTATATGGGGACATGTATGTACTATATATATATATATATATATTCAGATTTATAAAAAAACATGTACATACCATATATTCCGAACAAGAGTGATATGTTCACAATGATGAGAAATGTATGTTCTGATAAAAAAATCTTTATTTTTTTTATATCAATATGTAACAGTTAATACAAATACATTTCACATCATAATAATACCGAAAAAAAAGCAGTGTTATTTAACAATCTTGTTTTGTTGTACTTAAAACATGAGCTGAACACTCAAAAAACAACACAAAACAAGGTCCGGAACAGGGCCAAAAGAACAGTCTTGTTTAATTGAATTGTCCATCTTGTTCTTTCGCTTCACCTGGTGCCGTAACTCACAGATTCTTGTGTTAATTGACTTTCTAAGGTCTGATGTCTTGATCCCTGGAAAGCGGTTTTTTACAGCATCTGTGGAACAGAATAATTACAAATAATTAGACGTTCACAAAAGAAAGCAGGAATTATAACCATATCCATAATATCTATATTAAAGCATGGGCTGGCTTGGTGAATAATGTGGGAAAGCAAATAGTGGAAGAATAGGCGTTGTACGTCTGAGTGTGGCGCTACTAGAGGAAAAGGTCTTGATGTCCCCAACTTGGCATGGTTCATTCTTTGGGGTGCATTAATGTGCTAACCATATTTCCTGGCAATTTGCCCAACCGATTGTGAGATATTAAATTTAACAATTTGGCCTTTGATTGCTGCTTCAGGAAACATCATGAAGTCAGGAAACCCTGATAAATAAAAACTAAACTGGAAACTAATAATGTACTAATAATGATTCAGTTAACACCATGTTCTTGGCCAATTCCATAACCTGCATATGACATTGATGGTCACTGCCTCCTAAAACTCTACAAAAATTGGTTTGTAACTATAGCCTGTAATATTTCACTGATTTGGTTTGGAGGTTTTTGTTCTTTAACATTAAGAATAACTATCCAAAAAAATAAATGAATAAACAGACAAACAAACTGGAAACCCTGCCGCCAGCTCTGATAACATTGGATATCTTACCAAGCAAAGCTTCCAGTTTCTTCCCGTCAAGAGCCTGTCGTCGTTCTGCTGTAGGATCGACCTTGTTCAACCCTCCGGTTAGGTTGGACTTCAGGAGAACATCAACACTGAAGATGCCCATCAGCAGCGTTCGTGCCATCCCATTGGCTGTACTTTTTGCTTTGGCAGTCTCCCAACAATGAACTGAGACAGTGGTTTCACCATCATTGCCCAGTGTCACCTTAATTGCAAAAAACAAACCAAAAAAGCAACAGAAAATGCTACTTAGTGTTTTAATTTATTTCTCCTCAAAACGTACCAATTGCACAAATACTTACTTTTGAAGGTTTGCAAGGTGTCACAGTTTCACCTTCACACTCAGAGACTTTGGTAGGATTATTTGAGAGACACTTCGTCATCTCCCCTAGCAAAGTTGGAATTTCTGGAAAATAATTGGAACAAAAAAATTAATGTGCTACAAAATGATACAGGTGGCAACCACGGTGGCTATATATTGAGAAAAAGGAAGATGGGCGTTAATGTTTGTAGCTTTGTATATTATTCCTTAGCCTCACAAACCAGATTAATCTGGCAGATTTTCACATTGTGAGATACAGGCTTACACCATTTCCCATTCATAACATTCTGTGAAGGAAGGCTTAACACAAAGCAGCAAGCTTGCCAAACTAGAAGGACATTTTCTTGGATATGGAATGTATGGCAGCCCCTAATGTAATGGGCATGTTGCAATTGAACATTTAAGGTTACACCTATAGATTTAAGTAATTTGTGGCTCATTCAAACTAATTTGATGTTGACAAATCCGATGATGGATACTAGCATGATCACAGGAGACACTCAAAATGTCAAAAAATGTATAAATTAAAACAAGACATATGCAAGCCTACTTATTTTCTAGCAGCTGAATGGGAATCATCACTAGACTGAATCTTGCGCTGTGAAATTCAAGATTCATCTGGCAGCAAAGCTATTTCCTCCTACAACATAAATGTCTTTGGTCTAAAATGAGGAGTCGCTCATTACTCTTTCATCGAAAAGAGCTACTTGCCTTTCACCAGCATGTTGCGGAGTCTGCTATTTTCCTTCTGCAAAGTCTTGACCTGACTCTGGAGTTCTCGGATTTGGGTTTTGTCATTACTTGAAGATTCTCCTGGTCTCCGGGTTCCTTGGGCAAGTTGTTTTTTTTCCGTAATGATTTCTTCCTCAGTCCGTCTCTGAGCTGGAAGTGTGGGCTTTTTCTATAAGGGAAAAAAGTAGATGTTCAGGGTATTACACTATTATTATCCTTTTAAATAATGTCCTATTATTATAATAAACACTTAACATACAGTATATTTGAGCTATTTGTAGTGGTGATTAGTCTGTTTGCTTCCCCTGTCGCGAATTCTGATCGCTCAGTGATGATACCAATGCCCATAGAATCTGAGGAATCTCAGCTTTAATCGATATCTTGTATGTGCAGTTACGATAAGTAATAAGGGTATTTTTACCTTGAGTTCTGTGCATTAGCATTTTTTCGCTCAGGGCTCATTTAAATGCTTCTTGTGAGACTTGTGCTTTGTTGGTGTGGTTCATTTCTTCAGTTAGCTGAGTTTCTAACCGTTAAGTGAGTATGACACTTTAATAGGTTTTTAAATATTAAGAAGCCCTGAGACAGTTTGGTGAAAAAACTACCCGCCAGAGCCGGAATAGGGTCTTTTCAGGCTTAACAGGTTAACAAACAATGCACCACGGCACTCTGGAGAAAAGTATAAGGTTGGAGAAGTAGTTATTTAATTTAATCTGGCTTCGTATGATTAAAAACTAACCGACGCAGTCCTCTATTGATATTGTTGTGAGCTGTTTTTCTAAGAAAATCAGAGACGTAAAACGCTGTGTTGTCATAAGAAGGCACGTAAACGGTTACATCATGACGCAAACGATGACACAATAATTCACCTTTGAATCTGCATCTGTAACAATGAGTGGACCAAATAAATGAAAAGTCAACTGAGTGCCGAGTGTGTTTAATGAGGAGTGGATAGCTAAATCTTTTTTCACCGGCACGGCTGTCAAATGTAAAACTCATAGCAGGCCCAGAGCAAAACGTTTGCCCACCCCTGGTCTACACACACCAGGGTTCATACACTTTTTCACTAATGATTTTCAATGACTTCTCCAGGACCTTTACCTACATTTTAAAATTACTCTTTCTCAGCGGTACTACTGAAAATAGTTTATTTTAACATGGAACAGGAAAATAAGGTCTGCATATGAAACATGTTGTGCCTATCTAAAACAAATCAACTAGTAGGCTTACTAGCTTTTACACGCTAAAGCCACTAACACCTCTCACCAGCAAAATACCTCATCAGTTAAATGCCATTTTACGTTTCATTACTATACAGTATGTATTATCATTATAGTATTACTATTTCGGCGATTAGATCAAATATAAATTATATTTCATGCAACTTTAGTTACATTTCGATGAATTTTCCAAAACTTTGGGAAAAATATTGTTTTCAATAACTTTTCCAGGGCCTGGAATTAGCATTTTGAATTTCCATGACTTTTCCAGGTTTTTAATGACCTTAAGAACCCTGACACACACACCTCACTGTACACACACACAAACCTTTTTCGGAACTTCACAGTCTCCGTCTCCACTGGGAATTATATCCTGCTCTTCATCATCATCACCGAACAGGCGTTTGGGTTTCCTGGATCTCTTGTGGTCTTTCGGCGTGTCCGCTTTAAAAAGTTCCCGCTCAGCAGTTTTCAGTGTAGACTCTTTTTCTACATTAATATATAGACCCTCCAGAAAAACGCGGGCAAATATCCTAGATTATGCGGGGTAAAATCCTTGATTATGCGATCAAACCTGCGGGGTTTTATGTGATTTTATGCGGTGAAATTGCGGGAACTTGCAAAATATGCGGAAAGTTGAGAGATATGCAGAAAAAATAAATATTGGGCTGTCTTATTTATTTATTCTCTCTCACACACAACCTGCCACTAACGTTAAACCCCTTTACTATTCAATTAAACATAATCAATGTTTATTTATTGTAAAAGCAATTGGACTATTTTAATCTCTCTCTCACACACACACACACAATTCTCCGCCTCATTCTGTTTTCATTTACTCGTTCGTTATCTGACCAGCTTCAATCTTGTAGGCTACTCACTTCGTTTCTTTTAGCCCTGGAAAGGGTTTTGGAGGTTGATGCCTCGGTGAACGTGAGTCGTTTGGCTTTCTTGTCCGCAGCAGCAGAAAGCATTTTCGAATCTTTGAATGAATCAAAGCGGGTCGTCACCGTCGATGTTCTCTTATGCTCCAACACAGTTGCACGGGGTGCAGAATAGTTTCCCCCCACTTTCATGCAAGACATCGGGGTACTGCTTTGCCCGGTCTTTAGCAGAAATGTTCGTAGGTAAATGAGATGGATTAGATTTGTTCATCGTGTGAGCTCCACACGTCCACTCTACGGTGTTGTTTACCTTCTGTGATGCGCGAGCTGATGACGTCGCGCATCATCATCACTTCACGTCAAGACGAGTTAACTTTTTTTTTGTGTGGAAAAATGCGGGGATTATGCGGCCTTTTGATAAATATGCGGTTTTTTTAAAAAATCTGCGCCATTTTGCTGATTATGCGGAAAATTCTGCGATCGCAGAATCGCGTTTTTCTGGAGGGTCTAAATATAGGAAACAAAAATAGCCAACCATCAACGCCATTATAAAAACACTGAATACTTCACATATTGTATTAATAATGTGTCCCATTATTGATTATTGAAACATGATTTAGTCAGCTAACAATATCAGTGCACTGCCAGTATGTATGGTTAAGTTAACAAGGCGTTCTGGCTACCTGTCTTCTTTTCCCCTTAATATCTTAATGTATTTAGACGTTATTCTTAAAAAACGAATTATGATTTATGGACAATGCTAGGGACAATGCTATGGTTAAGGTCTGGTTAGGTATGTGCACAAAAACACGCTAACGTTACAGCTGGCTATACATTGCTAAATGCTAACAATATTAATTGTACCTTCATAACATGCTGTCAACTACAGAAGAAGTAGATGTAAGTGTCAGCCTATATGTTTCTGTGTTTTATTAATATACATATTTTGACTGCACGTAAATATGACATAAGTTATTCAGGATGTTGATATTGTTTTCATAGAACCTGAATCATAATTCATCTGACCACGACTTGGATAATGGCTCTGAAGATGCACATGATGTCAGCCACACGGCCGTAAGTGTAGTGTCCTTTTTTTAAATTGCACATTTTATGTGTAAGGTCTTACAAATATCTTGAGAACTAACAACGTTGCATCTTGGTCACATGCAGGTTGTTTTGTAGATTATGTAATGGATAATTTTGTATCTGTTTTTTAGATAACTGATGAAGATTCTGATGCCTGGCCTTCTCTCAGTGGGCAACAAAGTCTGTCAGGAGCAGAAGTCTCTGTAAGTTTCAGCTTTGTGGTGTGTTTCTGAACTATGTATTCTTTAGCAACGCTATAAATTATAGCAAGAATCTGGTCTGATTTTGCACTTAAAGAGTAAGAAAATACTCAATTTCTGCTGGTACCCACCCAGCCAGCATATTAAAAAAAGAAATATTGCACATGAATGGATGTACAGGGCAAGGCGTAAGAGGATATATTTTGCTATAGGATTCAGGTCATTGTCTCAAGCCCTACTTGTTTCTGTGCTTGACTATTTCACTGAAGCTACTTAAAAACTGTAAGTTAATTAATACTTTATATTCTTACACATCAGAACCTGAATCGCAATTCCTCTGACAGTGGCTCTGAAGATGGGCATGATGTCAGCCACACAGCCGTAAGTTTAGCGTTATGTTTTCTTTTTTAATTGCACATTTTATGTGTACGGTTTTAAGATTATTTTAAGAACTAACCAAACAACATCTTGGTAACATTGGTCACATGCAGGTTGTTTTGTAGATTATGTAATGAATAATTTTGTATCTGTTTTTTAGATAACTGATGAAGATTCTGATGCCTGGCCTTCTCTCAGTGGGCAACACACTCTGTCAGGAGCAGAAGTCTCTGTAAGTTTCAGCTTTGTGGTGTGTTTCACACTTATCATGTCATATCATACACACTTATCTGTGTCAGCTTCTTGAGCCGTATGTTGCAGTGCCACGTGCGCTTACGGTCACATACACTTGTATATATATTGTACACTGTAGGTGATTATAACATATGAAAGTAAGCCTATTTACCGCTTTGACATTTGTTTTTATATAATTTTGTATTTGCTCCCAAATCTGTTTTACACTGTTGGGGTGGCAGCTGAAATCATTTGCTTTTTAGTACACCACAGGTATAGCCAAGGAAATTGTGGCAGAACCTGGTGAAATCACACAGAAGCTATCTGGATAGATTGCATTAGGGCTAAATGGCAACAAAAAATGTGCTTGTATTTTGCAGGAACAGGTTCTTCTGAATTGTTCTGTTTGGCAGGCTGTGACTTAACTTGTAAAGAGGCACAATGCTCAAATGTCATAATCCACATTTGTCAGAATAAGATATTTAGAATTCTTATTATGGTCATATTTAGCTGGTCGAAGGTTCAAATTCACAAGCTGCTTCCTCTAAATTGGTATTGGTTATAGTTTGTCCTAAAGTCCAGGCAGTTCCTCTAAAATGTAATTTGTCCTAAAAAAAAATACATACATTTTTAAAATGTCTGTGGAGGTATATGGATCACAATGTTTGTGTTTAATGCATCTCTATTTTTGTATTTATTGTTTTTATCTCGTGTAATTTCCCCAAAAAAATCTGATTCACTTTTTTCTCCCTATTACAGAGCCTGCAGGCAGACTGTGATGAATTTACACCCAGCTATCCTACATCGCCACTCTTGTTTGAGGATGAAAGTTCCACAGAGTGTGATTTTCACATCAGTGATCTACAAAATGTGAGCCGACTCTTACTTATTAGGCCTCCTTGCAATGTGACAAGAGTTCCCAGATCTCATCAGCAAAGAAGGTTTGGAAGGCTAGTGCATGGTGAACTGGTTACTGTTTTACAGTATCTTTGTGCTAAAAGGCATTCTGCCCCAGGTATTTTACGAGCACTGGTTAATCCTTGTCACATTCATGTTCTTACTATGCAAGGACATTATTACAACAGAGGAGTTAAAAAGATGTGAAAAACTGGTTGTAGATTTTGTCAAACAATTTGAAACACTCTATGGAAAGCAAAATGTGTCATTTAACGTACATTTATGTCTTCATTTGCCTGAATCTGTAAATAATTGGGGACCTTTGTGGGCACATTCAGGATATATTTTTGAGTCATTTAATGGGGAAATACTTAAAATGTTTCATGGCACTCAGTGTGTTCCTTTACAAATAATGAAAGAATTCACATATAGACAAGTATTGCCTCTTTTGAGAAATGCTGTGCCTGCATGCATTCAGCTGTATAACCACTTAACTGGTCAAAAAAGACTGAAGCAATTTGAAAGAGTAGCAGATCAGATTGTTACCCTTGGTTTGCATTATTCACGAAAACTTACTAGTGAAGAGATACTAGCCATGAGAGAGAAACTTTCAGTCACTGCAGATACAATTGTGAAAGTATTCAGTAGACTTCTAGTCAATGGACAACTGTGTTACTCAAAAGAGTTCACTAGAGTAGTGAAAAGGAACAGCTTCACTGTTATGTTACAGAATGGACACATAATCACGATTTACTATTACATTATCATAGAGCAACAAGGTACCAGAATGCATTGCTCTTGGTAGAGAGTATGATCGATCACACAGTACATTGATTAATGTAGAACATGTAGTTGGTCTGAAAAGACTATTGAGGGGCAGGAAACAGATCTTTGATGTGACAATGTTCAAAGGAAAATGTATGCTCATTGATCTACCACAATATGCAAGCCTCTATGCATGCATACCTCAAAGATGCAGTGGGGAGGACTGAACAGTGCAACGTTGGTGTATATTACCAAGCAAAATGTTATTTCATTACATTATCCTTGAAATCCTTGAATATTTTTTTAAATAGACATGACAGATGTAAGTCATTTTGATCATCTCTTTACCCCTTTTGCTGTGCCGTGTTAGAGAAGGCAACAGACTACATCATCACTAACACAGCACAGTTGACAAGTGTTCACACATAAAAGTCTCTCTTTTTAATGGTTGTGTGTGAGTTTCTGTAAAGCCTGCTAGTTCTCTTTGTAAAAATGGTCAGTGTTTTAACAGTAATTATTAACCTTGACTGTGTCTCAAACAATGCCGAAATGTTAGGGAATTGGGCCTGGAATGCCTTGAAAGTTCTTTGAAGTTGATATTTAAGAAGGTGTGGGATCCTTAATTACCACTCAAGGTGGCAACATTTAATGAAGCATTTTTAAATAGCATGCTTGTTTATATTTTGGTATTATAGCAATTATCAAGTCACAACTTGATGCATATGCTAACCAGGTTTAGAAATTACCATTGTGTTATATTTGGGATCAATTTATTGATTAGGTTTCTTTAGCTTCCATTTAAAAACAGTTGTGAATCTGACACAAGTTGCCAAGTTACGTGGGTGTGTACTGTATACATATATATATATGTGTGTGTGTGTGTGTCTGTATATATTTATGAAGTTGATATTATTTTGATGAATATCTTTTCAACTGTATGTAAACTCATGAAAGATAAATGAGTGTTTCAATAAAACTATTACATATACAAATGTATAGTGTAGTTTTTGTTTTCATTGTAATATTTTTTTTTATATGTATCAATATATTGCAATATATTTAAAATATATATATATATATATATATATATATATATATATAAGGACTACTTTCCCATATGGAAATGTATGATCCAGTATATTGTATTATATATTACAATATATTTTTCTTTTACATTTTCCGTTTCGAAGCACCTGATTGCTTTCTCTTTGACGGCGCCATAATCCCATCATCAACATGCAAGCGTTTGCATTTGAATCTGCCAATCAGATCAATCTATTGCTGGAGAGGGGAGGCCTCCTCGAAATCTGTGAGATTGATTGGTGATGATCACTAGCACGTTATTGTGTCCAATGAGAACGTTAACACGTTTTAGAGAGTTATACAAAATATTTGTTTAGCGAGAGGGAGGGTAGTTTTGGACATAGATATATATAAACACTAGATGACTCACCCGCGCTGCTGGCCAATTGAGACCGACGTTGCCACTTGGCCGCCATCTTGCTACAGGCAGTTCTCTCATTCATAACATTATGGTTTACTGTTTAAATAACCATAGCTTGCTCAATTTTCAAACGGTTTGGTTTTTTATAAACATCAAAGATGTAGTTATGATACTGCATACTTATAATCATGGACTTTCATATGAAAATAACATTAATCAGATAAAGCAATAGCTATACACACACACACACACACACACAAGGTATTTATATTAAATATTTGCCGGTGTATATATATTTCCATTAATTTTATTATATTGTTAATATTTCAAATAAATTATAAAATTAAAATACATTTATATTTTATATATAAAAATCGGTCTCATGTTACCACGCCTTAGCTTTAAGAACAGGGACACAACTAATGACAATAGCATATGTTGGTATATTATTTAGATATTCACACCTTTATCAGAAGAACCAAACCAACATAAAATGTGCTCACAGACAGGCCAGTTCTGTCTAATTTATCACAATTATTTTTGACATGAGATCTTCATATCATCCTAGTTTTGTATTTAGTTTCTAGATTTGTAAACAAATCCAGAACCTTTGAAATATGTTATTGAAAAAAGACCAAGAATAATATAAACTGTACCATGTGTCCTTTTGTGTCCTTCTGTAGTCCATTTGTGGTTTGTCTTGTCTCAACCCGGCTGATATATCACAAAATCCACTGTTTAAATTGTTCCCTATATTGCCCCTATGCAATATAGGGAACAATTTAAACATAAACTATCCTATGTGTCCTTGGGTGTTATGAAAGGCGGCCCCCCAAAATAAATGTATTTTTATTATTATTAAGAAGTACACATGGCACACCAACAATCAATCATCGTCCAGCCTCAGCTTTGGTATTCTTTCACAACCATGTTATGGGTTTATTAGACTGAGCAAACATAAACATATGTGGGGAACATAGTGCTGCGTCTCCTGTCCGGTCAAATTCCTCACTCCTGAAGTGTTCACTGCAGAGCAGTGTCCTGTCACAGGAAACAAAACCGTCCCTTCTTTGGGCGAGTTCCCACTGCCTCCTCCTCTCTTTTGTTTTGGGAAACCTTAAAAACATGAGAAAGGTAGCCAGATATATAAATTATTGTCAACATGTTCCTCCCTTCTTTCCTTTAACATTAAGGGTAGGACAAAAATACACACCGAAATTATCATATTTTTGGTATGTATGCATGTATGTATAGCCTACTTTAAGAATAAGACAACCACACTAAGAGTAATAAAAAAGGTGTCCAATAGAAACATTAAATAATTGTGTAAAGAAATGGTAACAACATATTCTAAAGAGGCTGGGTCAACAACAATCTTGCAATACTATTATCTCACATAGCCCCACTGATCCTGTGTAGCAGGACTTGTAATGTACATACATCCACTAAGTAATTAACGATTATCCTAATTGTAGTCATAATATTGTCATATCTTACACGTGAAAGGTGATCCCACGGGTTCTTGTTTCCAGACTGCGGTGATTAGAGCATCCGTAGGCTGCACAAAAGTCCGGCATAGTCAGGTACTTCTGTAAACACAAAGCCAGCAAATTCCTGTATCATAATGCAAGATGTTTTTAACAAGCCAAACCACTTGGAGGAAATCATGTGTAACTTAAGTTGTGTTGAAAGAAAGAGCAATTCTGCCTCTCCCACTGGTGGAGTTGTGGGTCAACTTTGTAATACTAGGTCTCACTGACAGCCTCTTGTTATTAGCCAGCTAATAAATACAACCACATACACAAAGAAAAGCTGCAATTTCAACATGTCCAAGCATCCTGTATCATAGCCATGCTAATCATGTTTATAATAAACCAAACCGTTTGTAAATCAGTCAAGATTTCAGTGAGTTAAGAGTATTTTTGTGCAGATCACTCACCTGACAACAGCTACCATAACGCGAATCAGAGTAACTGTTGACTGTAGCAAGATGGCGGCCGGTCAGCTATGCTGGAAAATCTCCCATGAGCCATCTAGTGTTTATATTAGGGCTGTCAGTCGATTAAAATATTTAATCGCGATTAATCGCATGATTGTCCATAGTTAATCGCGATTAATCGCAAATTAATCGCACATTTTTGATCTGTTCTAAATGTACCTTCGAGGACTATTTTTCAAGTTTTTAATACTCTTATCAACATATGAGTGGACAAATATGCTTTATGCTAATGTTTATTATCATTTGAACAATGACAAATATTCTCATGAATATTAAACACAACAACCTCTGAACATTACAAATATTCGCCTCAATTCAACCTGGAACCTCTCTCATACAATACAAATGCTGTGCGTGTGCGTGTGTGTGTGTGTGTGTGTGTGCGTGTGTGTGTGTGTGTGTGTGTGTGTGTGTGTGTGTGTGTGTGTGTGTGTGTGTGTGTGTGTGTGTGTGTGTGTGTGTGTGTGTGTGTGTGTGTGAGAGAGATCGTTGGAGCTATGTGCAACTCAAGGCATATGCTCAAACGGGAGCTGCCTGGACGCTGCAATCATGAGTGTGCTGACTTCTCCTACAATGTCCCGCTGTCTGCTTCATGCATCAAGTCAAGTGCTCGGCGCAGTTGTGTGGATAGGGCGATCCTCTGTTTTCATTGAAACAGCTCCTTCTATCCGTTAGCGCAGCTAGCTAGCACCAGATGCTAACAACAACAATAGCCGCGTTCACACTGCGGTACGGTAATGCACGTAAGGTCTCTCTCTCGCTCGCTCGGGCCACACAGACACACACCCTCCCGGTCCTCCAGATGGCCAGTCGGTGCCTGCCGGTGAGCGTGGAAGTGTGGTCTGCCACAAGCGGGCGGCAGGAGCGGGGCTGTCAGCATCAGCTTGTAGATGGTATTTTAAACTCGATGCGCTCTGAAACTACGGGGCGGCCGAGGAAAAAAAATAAAATAATTAGTGGCCTTAATTTTTTTTTGCGTTAACGCGTTATTAACGCGTTAACTTGACAGCCCTAATATATATATATATATATATATATATATATATATATATTCGTGCATGTGTGTGTCTGTATATATTTATAAACTGTATATTGTGTTCCATAATTCAATGGACAATGGAATTGTACTTTTTTCATATATACCATCAAACATATGTTCATATATAAAGTGGGTCACTATACAAAACGAAGAGAGATAACTGTTTATGAATATCTATTCAACTTTATGTAAACTTGTGTAACTCATGAAAGATAAATGAGTGTTTCAATAAAACTATTACATATAAAAATGTATAGTGCAGTTTTTGTTTTCATTGCAATATATGTTTTTTATATTTATCAATATATAGCCATACATGGTCCATGCATATATTGCAATATATTTCAAAATATAAGGACTACTTTCCCATATATGGAAATGTATGATCCAATATATTGTATTATATTTCCCAATATATTACAATATATTTTTGTTTCATAAGGGATCGGAGGAGCCCAGCCGGTTACGTGGCCCTCACTCTTCTGGGCACTCTCTCTGTGCCAGCCTCAGGGACTTGTTGCTGGTGTTTATTTACCTGGTCATTTCGGAGGTACCTTTCGAAAATTGGAGTTGTTGTGTTGTGAACAGAGAAGGACATAACACACAGCTGTAACGTGTTACGAGCAGTGGGCGCACAGCTGGTTGTTTGGGAGTAGTCTTGACGAGGGTAAGTGTTTCGTTGTGAACGATAGTAAGGGTGGCACACGGAATATTTTATTCACGGCATTTTATTTACTGAATGTGAATAATCTTACCTTGTGGGATGCAGCGGAAATCTATGGATGGAAAGGAGAGGTTAATACTAGTGAGGATTTAAGCGACTGATGCCTCCCGGGCATCCTTCCTGGACGTACAGGGCTTCCCGGACGTACGGGGCATCCCGGATGGGGCTTCCTGGACGTACAGGGCGTCCCGGACGTACGGGGCATCCCGGAGGGGGCATCCCGGAGGGGGCATCCCGGAGGGGGCATCCTGGCCGTACAGGGCGTCCCGGACGTACGGGGCATCCCGGGTGAGCGGGGACTACCCGGACGCACCGAGCGACCCGACCAGTGCCCCGGGTGCCCGGAACGTGCGAGGCTTCCCGAATGTGCGGGGTAACCTGACTTTAGCAGGGAAACATTATACGGACCGGAGGTTTCACGACCCGGACATACGGGGCTTCCCGGACGTACGGGGCATCCTGGACGTACAGGGCATCCTGGACATACAGGGCATCCATACAGGGCGTCCCGGACGTACGGGGCATCCCGGAGGGGGCATCCTGGCCGTACAGGGCGTCCCAGACGTACGGGGCATCCCGGGTGAGCGGGGACTACCCGGACGCACCGAGCGACCCGACCAGTGCCCCGGGTGCCCGGAACGTGCGAGGCTTCCCGAACCTTTTCTTTTGCGGGGCAACCTGCTTTAGCAGGGACACGTTATACAGACCCGAAGGTTTTACAGCCTGGACATACAGGTTTAAATATGCAGAATTAAACATGTCGGACGGGTGGGGCAGTTCGGCAGCGACCTGGGGGTCAGGTTTTGGGTTGTTGCCGGGGGGCAAGGTTGCGGTTTCGGGAGGGACATTCCGGGTTCTTCCAGGTGCTGAGTCAAGGGACTGGCCAGAGTGGTTTTCTGTCCACGCCGGAATATCTGAGAAGAGCCCCTAGCTATTTGGGTAATTAACGGTGTTCTTAGGGGAACCCCTTTCTTATGGGGGGGGAGTGTGACGACCCCTCCACACCACGTGGGGTGCCGTTTGTGTGTGTGGGTTGTGTGTGTGTGGTTTGTGGGTGTTTTCAGGTTCAGGTGCTGATGAGCCGCACCTGTGGGAGGATACCTGCCTGATGAGCTACACCTGTTGAAACAGGATATAGGAGGAGCCCAGCCGGTTACGTGGCCCTCACTCTTCTGGGCACTCTCTCTGCGCCAGCCTCAGGGACTTGTTGCTGGTGTTTATTTAGTTGTGTATTTAAAAGAATAAACTATATATTCTTACCTCTCGTCTCGCCTCCCTGCTTTATGTTACAGCCCACAAAGCCGGGTTGTAACATAAAAGACATAAAAGACTATATTTTTGAAATTCTCAACTAAATTAACAGAATATATATATATATATATATATATATATATATAAACATTCATGTGAACGTGCGTTGACCGTCATGTGCTCCGTCACCGTCACGTGACGCGGGACCTGTGTGTGCGGTCGTGTAACTGCGGTTCTGTAACTGCTGTCTCCGACGCTGCAGCTTCATACTATTGACTTAAACTGCAATGTTTGTGTAGCGATAATACATACAACATATATCGGGGGCACAGGTTGTTTATCCTTGACAGTCGCACAGTGGGCACACACTGAGTGTTTTCATATTCAGCAAATGTGTACACACTAAACTGCAGACCTCAAGAAGAAATAATATTTTCATTCACTCACGGCAAAAGTTACTTTACTTTCCTATAAAAACTCACGGTAAAAAAATGCACTCCCTATTCCATTGTCATGAAGATGGAATCTAACTATATCCAGAATAAGTTTTATTGGATCCAGGCTAGAAACATGTTTATTTCTGCTGTAAAGTTGGGCATTTTAACATGGGGGTCTATGGAAATTGCTCCTTTTTGCATCCATCCCCTGTCGGCCACTAGATGAACTGCAGTTTGTGGCACTTCCTTCTGGGCTTCCCGGTTCTGCGCTATGAAGCGCTGATTGGCTGTGGGTGGGCCAGACGTGCATGTGCCAGGCGGGCCCACCCACAGCTACGCCGCTGCGTCCAGCGCTCCGTCTTTTAACCTCTTTTCCTTTCTCTTTCTTTCCTTAGCAACCTTCATTATAGTCCTTGACAGTGGTCTGTACTGCTGTATTAACAATGTGTGACATGTTAAGAAGTTACAATCAAAATTGAGTATTCAACTAAGCCGTGTAATACAAGTTGTTAGCCTTAAGGGCCTACCTACACAGTTGTTATGCTATACCACATTGCCCTTCACTGGATGTATAATGAGCTGCACTAAACCACATTTTAGCATTTAAAATAACTCATTACATTTCAGAGACAGTAATATTGTAATGTAACTTATTACTTTCAAAAGAGAGTAATAAGTAATATGTAATATATTACATTTTTGAAGTAACTTGCCCAACACTGGTGAAATATAACATGGGGTTACGTATTGTAAACCTAGCATATAAGCACAGGCGGAGCCCTCTACCTGGGGGCCCCGTCTTTCCTAGTCCGCTCGCTGAAGAGTGTATAGGATAGTGGGTGGCGGGGGTAGCCGCCTTATATACTGTGGGCCTGCACGCGCATTCAGGTAGGCTCGCCCCGATTGGCCGGCTACATTTACGTAAACTCAGGTGAAAGCACGCACAGCATGATAGAGAGTAGTACCCAAATAGTCCAGTAGAGGGCTCCGCCTGTGCTTATATAATTAGGGTTACAATGTTACAATATATGTAACCCCCTGTTATGCACACATCATTAATAATCCTATGTGTGGAGCCGAAGTGCGGAAGGAATAGACATGTAGGAATTTATAAATTCTTCGTTTACTTAACTTGTCTTTTTTGTAAAAGAGTTTGAAACACATTGCTTTTTACATTGCTGTTTTTAAATTCGAAATAATGTTAAAAAAAACAAGAAATTAAATGAGCATTTTTTTCATGGCATTGTTTTTTAGCTTTGTGTCTAAAGCCTCTGTTGTACAGATTTATAACTTACCCTATCTCATTTGTTCCGTGTGTTTGACACAGGACGATTTTGGAAGTAGCAAACTGAGTTTCACAGACGTCAGAAAGTCTACCGCCCTAATTTGAATGAAGACAAGATGACTACATTGAGTCATCACAGAAGAATTTCAACGACACTTTTGTATGTCAGAAAGGGTGCATGTACTAGCATAACATTTTTTATTTATCTGCATAATAAGAGGAAAACCTATCTCCAAAAGTCAAGACAATTATCATCTGTAGATTTTGGCGTTGGGTTTGAGTTGTTCTGGTTCCACATTTTAATCTTAAATTACCTTTTTCTATCTGGTCTTGACTGTAAAAGGGAGGTTTAGTACAAGACGTCAACGATGACCTTGACTAATAGCTGCCTCTGACTTTTTAAATGTATCATATCCCATTACAGTTCAATCAGGAGAGACATGATGTATGGAATACATATTTATTATCGGTCACATTATATCAATGAAATATAATGATGACAGTTCATCACAAATGAATGAAATGTTGTTTTGGCGATTAGGCCCAGGTTTTAGTAGGATATCAATCGTGAAGGGAAGAACCGTTTCCGATGAACCCCCCTGGGTCTAGACACTGGTGGTGGTGATAAGTGGTTAGGTCCGGTTGGAAGGGAGAAGGTTAAGCTTGGTCCTGAGTTCAATCAATCGATCAATCAATCAATCAATGTTTAGTCATATAGCCCAATATCACGAATGTTACATTTGTCTCAGTGGTCTTCACAGTTTGTACAGAATATCAGTATGACAATACGACATCCTCTGTCCTTAGACCCTCACATCGTACAAGGAAAAACTTCCGAAGAAAACCCAGTTTAAAGGGAAAAATGGGAGAAACCTCAGGGAGAGCAACAGAGGAGGGATCCCCCTCCCAGGACGGACAGACGTGCAATAGATGCCGTGTGTAAATTGAAAAGATAATACGTTTGCAACATAGGTAGTCCAAATGTTTGGAAATGCATGTGTGTGCATGCATGGAGTTGAAAGCAGGAGGCGAAGGGGTGGAGGAGGGTTGCGCGTTGACACCTGGAAGACAGCTGATAGGAAAGGGGAGAGCATATAGAGGGATTAACAGGTGCGATGATTAGGCTTGTAAATGGAGGGGCGTGATAGGTTTAGCTGAGGAGAGGCGCTCCCTGTCATTTAGATGCAGGGAGCAAGTATTGCCATGACGAGCAATACGGAGTGTTAGGTCTTCCTGTCTGAACTTGCGCTAAGCTTCATTTCAATCAGGAGAGACATGATGTATGGAATACATATTTATTATCGGTCACATTATATCAATGAAACATAATGATGACAGTTCATCACAAATGAATGAAATGTTGTTTTGGCGATTAGGCCCAGGTTTTAGTAGGATATTAATCGGGAAGGGAAGAACCGTTTCCGATGAACCCCCAAAAGAATGAAGTATGAAGTACTGAATGTGAATAATCTTACCTTGTGGGATGCAGCGGAAATCTATGGATGGAAAGGAGAGGTTAATACATGTGAGGATTTAAGCGACTGATGCCTCCCGGGCATCCTTCCTGGACGTACAGGGCTTCCCGGCCGTACGGGGCATCCCGGACGTACAGGGCGTCCCGGACGTACAGGGCGTCCCGGACGTACGGGGCATCCCGGGGACTACCCGGACGCACCGAGCGACCCGACCAGTGCCCCGGGTGCCCGGAACGTGCGAGGCTTCCCGAATGTGCGGGGTAACCTGACTTTAGCAGGGAAACATTATACGGACCGGAGGTTTCACGACCCGGACATACGGGGCTTCCCGGACGTACGGGGCATCCTGGATGTACAGGGCATCCTGGACATACAGGGCATACATACAGGGCGTCCCGGACGTACGGGGCATCTCGGAGGGGGCATCCTGGCCGTACAGGGCGTCCCGGACGTACGGGGCATCCCGGGTGAGCGGGGACTGCCCGGACGCACCGAGCGACCCGACCAGTGCCCCGGGTGCCCAGAACGTGCGAGGCTTCCCGAACCTTTTCTTTTGCGGGGCAACCTGCTTTAGCAGGGACACGTTATACAGACCCGAAGGTTTTACAGCCTGGACATACAGGTTTAAATATGCAGAATTAAACATGAGCCGTGGGGCGACATACGTGCTGACATACTAAGAACCACCACCAGTTATATGCATACATACCAATTTGTTTAAGGTTGGAGAGACCTTTGGATAGCCAGCACGGCATTGAGGTCAGGGCGAATGTAGGATGAGAAAGCGGAGGAGGACCACCGTCCGAGTTGTTGCAGGGATGAGGATGAGACGCCTTGATTGGCAGCGGAAGTAGCTGCGCCTATTCTGAAGGAGTGCCCCGTGTATAGAAGGGGTGATAACCCGGATTTAATGAGGACTTGTTTTAAGTAGACATTGAACTGTCGTTGTGTTAAAGGAAAATTCCCTGAGATAAGGAATAATGGCGAGAGAGGATTAGAGGTAGGTCTAAGCCGTAGGAACTTGATCATGGCCTTATAAGAGCAGAACTGGGAATCGATGCGGGCGGCAATGACGGAGCAGGCGCCGCCTACCATGCAGTCATCTTCACCCACTGTGACTGTTAAGGCAAGGGAGAATGTCAAGTGCTCACCTGCAGTGTTGGTGGCTTGTTCTGTGAGCCGGGCTGTGAGCCGTGCACAGGAGGGATCTGAGCAGGGTGAAGAGGTCAGGGCGAGGTTCAGTGGTTATTCCTGACTGGTTGTTGTCGGTATCCCGCAGTGAGTTGGTGATGGAGCAGAAAGCGGATGTCTCCCTCAGTCCGTTTTTTGAGGCGGTTCTCTCCACCGGGGATGGAAATGGTGTCACCAGGGGTTGTCAGTTGCATGGGGGATTGCTGGTTAGAAAGTGGTGGTCACGTGAGAAAGGCTTCATTGGTGGGCCAGCGTATCAGATTGTGGTTCCCGTCAGATTTCGTGAGGAGGTCCTCAGAAAAGCGCATGGGCAGTCGGGACATCTAGGTGTGCGTAAAACATGTGGTTACCTGTTGCGGTATTTCTTTTGGCCTGGGTTGAGGAGAGATGTGTCTCGGCATGTTGGATCATGTCACGCATGTCGGACGGGTGGGGCAGTTCGGCAGCGACCTGGGGGTCAGGTTTTGGGTTGTTGCCGGGGGGCTAGGTTGCGGTTTCGGGAGGGACATTCCGGGTTCTCCCAGGTGCTGAGTCAAGGGACTGGCCAGAGTGGTTTTCTGTCCACACTGGAATATCTGAGAAGAGCCCCTAGCTATTTGGGTAATTAACGGTGTTCTTAGGGGAACCCCTTTCTTATGGGGGGGGGGAGTGTGACGACCCCTCCACACCACGTGGGGTGCCGTTTGTGTGTGTGGGTTGTGGGCGTTTTCAGGTTCAGGTGCTGATGAGCCGCACCTGTGGGAGGATACCTGCCTGATGAGCTACACCTGTTGAAACAGGATATAGGATGAGCCCAGCCGGTTACGTGGCCCTCACTCTTCTGGGCACTCTCTCTGCGCCAGCCTCAGGGACTTGTTGCTGGTGTTTATTTAGTTGTGTATTTAAAAGAATAAACTATATATTCTTACCTCTCGTCTCGCCTCCCTGCTTTATGTTACAGCCCACGAAGCCGGGTTGTAACATAAAAGACTATATTTTTGAAATTCTCAACTAAATTAACAGAATATATATATATATATATATATATTGTTGCGAGATTGGGGTTTTTTCAACCCAACTCCTCACCGCGTGTTGTTGCCCTGAAGCCAGTGATACCCTCTTGAGAGACTGAAGGCGTGCGTCAATTGTTTGGGTGAAGTAGCCCGTTTCCATTAAGCCAGAGGAACTTCCGTGGAGCCCGATTTCCTTGTCTTTTCCTCCCGCGTCCGGGTTTGCGAGGCGGCCGGCTGGAACCGCTAGCCGACTGGGGAACACCGCCTGTAGCTTAATCCGCCAGACTACGAAGCTGATGAAATAATGTCTGGAGCTGGGACGAAGCCCTGCTGCTGCTTGCGTGTTGACAGCTGATAGGAAAGGGGAGAGCATATATAGAGGGATTAACAGGTGCGATGATTATGCTTGTAAATGGAGGGGCGTGATAGGTTTAGCTGAGGAGAGGCGCTCCCTGTCATTTAGATGCAGGGAGCAAGTATTGCCATGACGAGCAATACGGAGTGTTAGGTCTTCCTGTCTGAATTTGCGCTAAGCTTAATTTCTCTGTTTAATTTATGCATGCATCCCCTCATTCCTTGTCTTCAGCTCGGCATGTCTTGATAACCCTTGTGCGCTTTCCCTTAGTTTGTCACCACCAGAAAACCCTCCACCATGGCCGTCCATATACCAGGCCTGATAATGATGTTCCTCTTCTACCTTCTGGTGTTGGGAATCGGTATCTGGGCATCCATTAAATCAAAGAAGATGGCGAAAAACACACACAGTGGACAGCTGGAAGTTTCTTTTCTGGCTAACCGGAAGGTAGGCTTGGTAATGGGAGTCTTCACAATGACGGGTGAGTTTTGAAAGAGCAGACACATAATTTACTATTCAAACTAGATCTTCATGAATAGATTACCCAAATGTATGGAAGTTCTGTGATGTTTATTCCCTCCTGCAGCTACTTGGGTTGGAGGTGCCTTTATCATTGGAGTTGCAGAGTCGGTTTATGACCCCACAAAGGGACTCATCTGGGCTCTTATTCCTCTGCAAATGTCAGTTTCCTTTATTATTGGTAAGATCTTAAAAATATCATTAAAATCCCCAATTCAAGAGCTTATAAAAAAGACTATGGGTCTGATGGCTTTTCTAAAATATCTTAATCTTGGCCTTACTCAAGATACTGTTTTATGCAATATAGAAAAACCTAAAATTGTCTTAATATTAACAAACTCCTAAATGTAAATGTTCTTACATGTTTTTGTAAATAATAAAGGAAGGAATCATTTAATATTCCAGAATAATATCATACTTTCAAAACAGCCATGGTTCATGATGGGTACTTTTCCATTTGATACTTTAAGTACATTTAAGTGGCAATACTTCTATACTTCTACTTAAGTAACATTTTGAATTCAGGACTTTCACTTGTAATTAAGTATTTCAGACCAAAGTATTTCTACTTTTACTTAAGTAAAGGAACTTCTTCCACAAACAAATAAAGACAAAGAAGCATCAGGCACAAAATACTAAAAGCAAGATTCTTAAATGATAACTGTTTGCACCACTATGCTTGCTGTGTCTTTTTAAAGGTGGACTGTTCTTTGCCAAGCCAATGCGGGAAAATAACTACATCACCATGATGGATCCATTTCAGAGGAAGTATGGGAAAACTCTGACCGCAGTTCTTGCCATTATTCCTTTCATCAGTGAATTGATGTGGGTTCCAGTCACATTGATCTCCTTGGGTAACATGAACACATTTATATCCAAAGGTTCTAATCAAGTGTTGTCAAATTTGAAGGTCACCTATTATACAAAATCTAATTGTTCATGCATTTAAACATGTTAAGAGATTCTGAAAGTTTCAGGACAAAAACTATTCTCTCTCTTTTTGTCCTGATACATCTTTTATAAAAACCTGTCTGAAAATGAGCTGATAAGATTTTGGCCACTTTGTGATGTCACAATGTTTGGTGAAAAGAACGAGTTGTGTGCATCCAGAGCCATTTAATAGAAGAGTTACGACATCTCCGTTCACTCCAATGGACCACTTTTTGACAGCAATGGCGGATCGTGGAGCCTCTCAATCGTTCCCCGGAAGTTAGTGCCAAGGCTGGCAGAGCTGTGGAGTTGAAGCATAATAGACCGTTCGTGACGGACTTTTGAAGGTAAGAAGAAGTTTAAAGATGTATATTGCGGATATTATCAGTACATCTGATTCAAATGAACATGTGTATTAAAGGATGTTAGTGAATTATCCCTAAATTAGTAGATTTAGGGAACGTTTATAGATAACAGATCAAGCTAGCATACCGAAGCAAGTTAGCAACACACGTTGAACAGCCTTTTAATTGTAAATTCCGTTCTCTTAATGTAATTTCGTCCAACATGTTGAATTAGAGAAGAGGGGCTTCTAAACGGGATTGTATGCGGGGGTGGAGGGAGTTAAATATTAGATAAATATAACTTTGGTGCGTGTAAGAGTGAGTGTTTTTAGCAGAGCCATATTGTGTCGTTGTGATTCTGTTGATTATTACCTGTCTGTATAATGTTGCAGCTTAGCTGATTCTGGATTGATGGCAAAGGGAGAGGGACTTAAGTGAGAGTGAAAACACAAGGTAAGTTTAATACTACTGTTTTATATAAGTAAACATCTTATCTCCCCAAGGCATTTCCCATCCAATAGGTGTGCTGTGTGTGTATAACCCTTTCTCCTGTCTGTTACTCCCTCTTTCAGCACAAGAACCAAATGGGGATTCAATGGAGCCTGAATACCTGCACTGAGACCCTCACCCTGTCTCAACTCTCAGTGTTTTTCAAGCCTTTCCCTGTTTTTTTTTATTAAACAAAACATTAAGCTTTCCCAATGGTGTGGTTTTCGTTTTGTGAAAAAGTGCAAATGCAGTGTTTGTATATAATTACATCACATATTTTGTTGCTGTTGGTCGTGAAATTGCTCCTGCTGACTTGAGCCAGCCATTTTTTCCTCCGCTCTGTGTCAGTGGGGAAGCCGTACATTCGTACTCCTTTCTCTGAGCAATTTGAGCATCCCCAGGCAGCACAGCAAACCATGGTGGCGACTAGGAGGCAGCACAGCAAACCAGGACAACACGGAGGAAAAGGCACCGACAAACTGCATGATATGCTATTCAATGTTTATTGAATACCATGTATTTGCAATGGATGTTCCTACAACAACACATTTAACATCATCATCATCATCATCATCATCATCATCATCATCATCATCATCATCATCATCATCATCATCATCATCATCATCATCATCATCATCATCATCATCATCATCATCACCATCACCATCATCACCATCACCACCATCATCATCATCATCATCATCATCATCATCATCATCATCATCATCATCATCATCATCATCATATGCTGTTAGTCCTGCTGCTGCTGCTAGTCCTTTGATAGTCACCTGTCGGTCTCCTGTCCTTTCTGAAAGCCATAAAGATGACATTAGTCATTTAGATAACTTGTGTCCTCAATTACCAGGGGATTACTGAAACTACCATGAATTTAAGAAAATGGTAGAAATGAATCCAATCTGAATTTTAAAGCATTACTTTAGATCCCCTCCCTCTAAATCAGGGATGGGCAACTTTGATGGTGGTGGGGGCCACATCATTGATGTACTGGCCACCAGGGGGCCGCAGATTCACTTGGAACACACACACACACAAATTCCATGTGTTGTATGTAATTATTAACAAATATACTAAGTCTGACATCTTCATTGACATTTTACAATCAAAGGGAACATCCCCAAAACATGGGAACATCCTCTAATAAGCTCACTAAACAAATATCAGAAATGTTATTTAATTTTTACAAGTGGCATGTTTGAATTGAGCAGGTTATTAAACAGTGGAATACAACTATTTTAAACTATTGGAAAGCACGGAAAATGTGTGTGTATTGAGATTAACCATTAGATGACATACACATGAAGTCATGAACACTAACCCAGACATTAGTTGTCTAACTTGAACCTAAAACACTTGTAGCCAGTCTCTGCATTCCCCTGCTTCCACAATAAGGGGAATGTCAACACAGACACCTGTCAGCCCGCAATCTGCTGGTCCTCAGCGCCACTCCCCCTCCCTCCCGCTGAAATTATGATACAATAAACATTAGAAAGTGATGCTCCTGACTACCATACAAGTTTAAGAAGATAATATTGGTTTGAAAGAATTCAAAGCTATAAATAAACAGCAACAGGCTCTTTAACCAAGGCACTGTTAGCCTAACATGTAAACTAGTTGTTCACACTAATCCTAATATTATCACTTAATATTAGCAAATTCGATTTTATTTTTGAAAACATATTGATGTAAATACATACACATATCGATTTGTTGTATAAATATTGCAACTCAAAACCTTTATTCACTAATAATTACCAAAAATCGTAGTTCTATCTCCTGTTATCAATGCATTCACATTGCCCGCCATGAACTTCTGGGGAACGATCCTCGTCTACATGAACCACGTGATAACCGTTTTTGGACTTCCGTTGTCGTAACTCTTCTATCTATATGGCGCTGTGTGCATCCATTGGCCAATAACCAACCAAGGTACCTTATCACTTGAATCTCCTCCTAGAGCACCATTCAGTTTTTTCAAACCAAACATCTCTCAGAGGGGCGTTGGGAGTGGCTCCTTATTTTCATTTAAAGCTACGGATACAGAATCAGCACTTTTGAAACAGGGCTGAAACAGAGGGGATTATGGGATGCTACAATGCATGATCCCTTGATATTTCAAGTGAAACACTTCAGATACATGTTTTTTATATATCTGAGGCCTATAATATATTGATGAAAAAGAGTATAATAGGGGACCTTTAATGTTTAAAGGAGTGTGTTTTGTGTGCCTCCAACAGGGGTCACTGTTAGCGTTTTCTCCGATCTACCTTTAAGTCTTTGCATCTGGATCTCCGCTGCAGTAGCTATCACCTACACTCTTCTTGGAGGTCTCTATTCCGTTGTTTTCACCGATATCGTCCAGCTGTCATTGGTATTTTGTAGCTTGGTGAGTTCAACACTAACACAGCAGTTTTTTCCAATACAATGAATGTTTTTCTCTTCAAGGTTTTACTGTATAATTTCCTCTTTTCACAGTGGCTGTGTACCCCCTTTGTTCTGGCTAGTGATGTTTATACTGACATCACTAAAACAGCTTTCAACAACACCTCTCAGGCCTCCTGGATTGGCCACATTGAACCTGATGACGTGTGGAGATGGATTGATAATTTCCTAGCAATGGTAAGGTATATTATATATGTACTTAGTCATACATTCTGGAGTTATAAATGAGCTATATAAAATAAAGAGAATTTGAAAAACCATCAGATAGATATTATTTTTCAAAGCAAAGTATTTTTTTATGTTTTAAATAATGTCTAGCAGCACTCTTTAAGAACGCACCTTTTTTTACTTGGTTTAAGCCCAAATAATAAAGTAATTGATTTGATCAAGATATAGACATGAAATAAGTGCATTAGAAGTATGAAGGATGTAGGTGCAGATAGAATAATGCATGTAATAAAATAAGACAGTATACCTCTGACTCTGCATTGTTGATTTGCACAAAGAAATGAAGATAACTCATTGTTTCTTCCAGTGTTGGAAATCTGGCATTTCAAGACTTCCACCAAAGGATCCTTTCCTCCAGCTCCACGTCTACAGCCAGGATGATCTGTTTTATTGCGGCAGGTGTCGTCCTCATTATTGGAATTCCACCTGTGCTGATCGGTGTAAATCTCACACACTGGACAGCAGCAGCGCAGTGTTGAATGGGACCATTATTAGGCAGCAATTGACCAATATCTGGGAAAGGGTCAGGAAAAAGAACCCTGAAAATGAATTGGTCATTGGTAGAAATAACAATACAAGTAAAAATTGGCAAGCATACTTACAATACCAATACATCTTCACACAAATATAACTGCACAAAGATAAAGAATGTTGGGGAGAGAAAGTCCCTCTGGAGGGAACTTTTGGATTTGAGCCTTTGTAGACCATTTAAATGCACCAAGACCTTTGTAACACACTGAACCCCAAAAAGCATATTTGGGCCCCTTTTTAAACAGCTACTTCCTATCAATATGCACTTATTGGGATTATATATGTTATTAAACTCTTGCTTAATGTGTTAATAGTATTTGTAGAATGTTGTTATGCAGAATGATGCATTAATAAGGGTTTTATGAGGACTAATAAAGAGCTAAAATGCTACTTGTTGGGAAAATACTGAATGTACTCTTCCAATATCAGAGTAGCACAGGGTAACAAAGGCCCTACGTAGCTGTGTACGTAACCGGATGTATGATTACATAGAAGAAGCTCATGAGACACTGTGTTGAACATACGATAGCTATGTTCCTACGATTAACATGATGACACTGCCCCTAGGGAGATAGGCATATGACTGTTTATCATGTGTATTGCTCATGCAGGACTTAGCTAATCTGAACTAAGAACAGAATACTGCTTTGAACCGGTATTCTGCATATTGTGACTGTAACACCCTCTCTTATATATAAACATGTGAAGCGTCTGGGAACTATT
Organism: Champsocephalus esox; assembly: GCA_036324585.1. NCBI lineage: Eukaryota > Metazoa > Chordata > Actinopteri > Perciformes > Channichthyidae > Champsocephalus > Champsocephalus esox. The sequence goes on from CM070495.1 coordinate 26,177,515, forward strand.
TTGTTACACTACTTCCATTCTAGCAAGGATAATAAATACATGTATCCTGATATTGAAGCGCAAGCCGGTGACGAGTGATATTTTTCCTAACACTACTAATATGCATGCTATTAAGCAAATACTTTATGATTTACATGTGTATCCTAAAATGTTGCCATACAATGTAAGTATACTTTAGCATTTAGTCACTTTAGTTAAACAGTAAATCATACCAAGATACACTTAAGTGAACCTTCTCAATAGCTTTACAACATCTCTATCTTATGTTGCAGACTGGAACTCCACCACATATGGTTCTCCTTCTCCGTATGAGCGAGGAGAGGCGGCCATGGTGTTGCCCATCATCCTTCTGCATCTTACCCCAACGACCATTTTTGTTGTTGGTATGGGAGCCATCGCCGGTGCTGCAATGTCATCCACCGACTCGTGCCTGTTGGCAGCAACCTCCATCTTCACCACCAACATCTACAAGATCATCAGACATAAGGTACTACAAAAAAGGTGGAGAGAAAAGTGTGGTCATTCAACATTTTTAACAAAATTAAGATTTGCTTTTCTTCTTCTCCAGGCATCGCACAGAGAGCTGCAGTGGGTGATTCGCGCCTCCATAGCGGTGGTAGGGATTGTGGGAACTTCCCTCACCCACCTGAACAGCAGCATCTTGGCGTTCTGGATCCTGAGCTCAGACCTGACTTACACCATAATACTCCCTCAACTCATCTGCATCCTCTTCATCAGGGTTTCCAACGGCTACGGGGCCATTACAGGCTATGTCGTTTCTTTTGTGATGAGAGTTCTGTGTGGAGAACCCGTGTTCAATCTTCCTGTCATCCTGCGTTTCCCAGGTTGCACATGGAAGGACGGGGTTTACATTCAGCACTGGCCTTTTAAGACTATTTGCATGCTGTCCGCCTTGATCTCCATTGTGATGATTTCCTATGTGGCTTCATTCCTGTTCAACAAGGATATCCTCCATGAGAGGTGGGACGTGTTCAAGGTGAAACACCAGAAAACACCAACAGATGACGCCAAAGGGTGCGATGGAGAAAAGGCTGCTGCTACTAATGAAAATGAGCCAATGCTTGAAACAGATTGCTAATTTTCAATTTCGATTGACTTTATGTCTTGTTTTATTTTTGTAACATTCTTTTTGGCGTAAAAGTTTTCATAATCAAACACCAATCACTTTTTAAGAATGTTTCATTAATGACGACATTTCTATTCCTTCTGCACTTCGGCTTCCACACATGGGATTATTAATGATGTGTGCATAATTCTGATACACAATATGCGAGATGCCAATATATCTGATTTACAAATAATTGTTATGGTATTATTTTGTTATCCCTCTATGGTACGCACTATGATGCCATTTGGGAAAAAAAATGTTGGAGTGTTGTTTGTCATATAATAGACTAAATACACATAATCTAAAGACATTTTAAATAAATAATTATTTGGGGGTACTTTTTGGGGTACGTTGCCTTGAGGCAACACTGTACCATAATGGTAAGTTATGAAAAAGAGAGTTATTGTTTCAAATTTGAACAAAATGTATTTAAAAACACATGCAAAATACTAAATAGCCTCAACAGGTTAAATTGCATGCCATTCAGCCTACTATCACCTAAAGAACATATCTAGGATTAAAAGACTAATGTCACAGCAGGATTTGGAAAAACTTGTCCATGCTTTTATCTTCAGTAGACTCGACTACTGCAATGGTGTCTTCACAGGTCTCACTAAAACATCTATTAGAAAGCTGCAGCTGATTCAGAACGCTGCTGCTCGAGTCCTCACTAACACTAAGAAAGTGGATCACATCACTCCTGTTCTGAAGTCTTTACACTGGCTTCCTGTGTGTCAAAGAATAGATTTCAAAATACTGCTGCTGGTTTATAAAGCACTGAATGGTTTAGGCCCAAAATTCATTTCTGACCTCCTGCTAAATTATGAACCATCCAGATCAGTGAACAGTGTATACCTAAACACACAATACCCCAATATCATGGTGAATCCATAATGGTACGGTGTTGCCTCAAGGCAACATTTACAATTGACCATAATGGTACGATGTTGCCTCCAGGCAACATTTGCATTTGAACAAGTTTCCATTACCTAATTAGCAAATTAAGTATATTAAACTATTCAAAAAGAAGGTTTACTCACCTATTATTGTGAATAAAAAAATGTCCAGACAAGAAATGTGCAGGAAATGACGTTTTTAGACACATTTCTTGGAGAGAAATGGCTGAGCTGATCCTTGTGGGAAAGGCGGCAAACAGGGGCTGCAGTCGAATAGTCCAAAAATCAGCTCCTAAATTCTAACCCTATCGTCTATTCCTTGACCTCTGGCTCTGAGTGAAACATCATGGGGTTAAGGGATAGTGGATAGGAGAATTCAAAAGGACTTAGGAGAAGAGACTGCAGTACTTTAGAGAATCCGACTGCACTTTCATTATCTGACGTGTTTATGATGCGCCAGCGGACGTCATTTTGTGCGTCTGCTGCTGTGGGGAAACTATGGAAACTACAACATGGATGTTTAATTAGAACGAGGGACTACTGTAAACTCATCTAGAGACTCTGCACCGTGCTCTGATGCTGTTGCTTTATCCTTTATGAACGTGGACAACAGAGAAACATATTCTTCAGGACCAAAGTTGGAATTGAAATATAAAAGGAAAGTGAAACTTATGCTCCTCACCCTCTTCCTCCGGTCCACATTAATACTAATGATCCCAATGATTGTATGAAAATATCTTAAAATAAATACAAATATATTTATTATAAACGTTAGTCCTTAACATCTGTGTATATCACCATTCAAATCTTTTAAAAATTGAATAAACCCCACACAGCTCAGTGAAATGTTGAAATGTTTATTTGATAATTTCAGTAAAAACTACCGTTCATATACATATTTCTCTTTTTGATTATAATACTGATGAACGTTCAAAACAAAGCATTTTGGCAACTTACCACATACGTTCTAAAATGCTTAATAAGCACCGTAACTTTCATGATATAATTTCTCCGTCATAATCGTTTGTTTCTGTGAACAGCCGACTGTTGTGTGACGGCAAATGCTCCGGCTGCAAGCCACATTATCTCCTCTCCTTTCGGTGAGGGAGGTCCAGTGGTTCCTAAGCTAAAGGAGGTTATAAAGGAAGTTTGAAACCTCCTTTCCTATCATCTAGAGAATTCGAACAGCACTTATCATGGCTGCCACTGAGGGACTTCCGGGTCATTAGGAAGGTTCCTAAGCTAAATGGACTATTCGACGGCAGCCATGATAAGTGCCGTTCGAATTCTCTAGAATGATGAGAATGATAGGAAAGGAGGTTTCAAACTTCCTTTATAACCTCCTTTAGCTTAGGAACCACAGGACCTCCCTAAGCGACAGGAGAAGCGAAAATGCTGCCCCACAATGCCTTGCAGCCGCAGCATTTGCCGTCACTCAACAGTCGGCCGTTCACGGAAACAACCGATTATGACCGATAAATGATATCATGAAAGTTACGGTGCTTATTAAGCATTTTAAAATGTAGGTGGTAAGTTGTCAAAGTGCTTTGTTTTGAACGTTCATCAGTATTATAATCAAAAAGAGAAATATGAATGTTAGTTTTTACTGAAATTATCAAATAAAGTCAACATTTCACAGTCTTCACTGAGCTGTGTGGAGTTTGTTCAACTTTTAAAAGACGTTTGAATGGTGATATACACAGTGATAGATGTTAAGGACTAACGTTTATAATAAATACATCTGTATTGATTTTAAGATATTTTCATAGTTCATACAATCTTTGGGATCATTAGTATGAATGTGGACCGGAGGGAGAGGGTGACGAGCATAAGTTTCACTTTCCTTTTTTATTTCAATTCCAACTTTGGTCATGAAGAATATGTTTCTCTGTTGTCTGCGTTCATAAAGCAAAGCAGCAGCATCAGAGCACGGTGCAGAGTCTCTCGATGAGTTCACAGTAGTCCCTCGTTCTTATTAAACATCCATGTTGTAGTCCGCTGTATAGAAAACTGTGGTTTCCACAGTTTCCCCACAGCAGCAGACGCACAAAATGACGTCCGCTGGCGCATCATAAACACGTCGGATAGTGAAAGTGCATTCGGATTCTCTAAAGTACCACAGTCTCTTCTCCTAAGTCCTTTTGAATTCTCCTATCCACTATCCCTTAACCCCGTGACGTTTCACTCAGAGGTCAAGGAATAGATTTTTAAACTATCCGACTGCAGCATAGTCCAAAGATCAACTCCTAAGTTCTAACCCTATCGTCTATTTCTTGACCTCTGAGTGAAACGTCACACATTAATACAAATGATCCCAATACGTATGATTGATGAACTAAAGATCTTAAATCAATACAAATGTATTTAATATAAACGTTAGTCCTTAACATCTATCACTGTGTATATCACCATTCAAACGTCTTTTAAAAGTTGAACAAACCCCACACAGCTCAGTGAAGACTGAAATGTTGACTTTATTTGATCATTTCAGTAAAAACTAACTATTTTTCTTTTTGATTATAATACTGATGAACGTTCAAAACAGAGCACTTTGGCGACTTACCACATATGTTTTAAAATGCTTAATAAGCACCGTAACTTTCATGATATAATTTCTCGGTCATAATCGGTTGTTTCCGTGAACGGCTGGCTGTTGAGTGACGGCAAATGCTGCGGCTGCAAGGCATTGTGGGGCAGCATTTTCGCTTCTCCTGTCGCTTAGGGAGGTCCAGTGGTTCCTAAGCTAAAGGAGGTTATAAAGGAAGTTTGAAACCTCCTTTCCTATCATTCTCACCATTCTAGAGAATTCGAACGGCACTTATCATGGCTGCCACTGAGGGACTTCCGGGTCATTTCACTCCTTTAGGAAGGTTCCTAAGCTAAATGGACTATTCATGTGCATACATCACATAATAGAATAATTATAGTTACAAAATACCTACAAAAGATATCAATCACATTTTTTGTATCAATTTAATTTCAAATGATTTTCAACTTGTATTCCCAAAATGGGGGAAAAAATACAATTGCATAATTAACAGTAGCATCACAACTCACACAGGTAGTTAAGTCAGAAATTATTTGAAATAAGAAAGCAAGTCATGGAAAGAAATCAACCTAAACCAGTTATCATATAAAAAAGCAAACATTTTTTTAAATAAATTGTTCATGTGATAAGTATTTCCTGGATACATTACAACTGTTCATTGAGCTGCCTCTAAAGAAATACCACAACAGCTATGCAGTGTAGTATATACATAAAGTAAACATTGAACATTAATAAGCTTATCTGAAAATGCTATATTTTCAGTATATTTTATGTAACAACCGGATTGTATGTTTACTCTTCAATTAACCTCTTAAACAATAATGTACTTTAAGGCTTGGTAGACATAATAAAACAGCTGAAGATAGTTGTGAAAAGGAAACACAACATGTATATAAATCAATACAGTTTGGAATACAACTGAAAAAATCATTAAATGTGTTTTAGTTGTGAAAAACCCTCTAAAGAGCCAGTCCAGAGTTTCCACTGTGTGCAGGATCCCTCCTCTCTGCTGACGCACATCTTGTTCAGCAACATCCTGAGGATTTTTTCTGCGGGGGCTCTTTGTGTAACACCATGGCTTCCTCTCTCGTGTCATGCTTTTGACTCAACATCCTGTCAGCAACAACACAATCAGTTTCATGGAGGGCAATCAACATTAAAGGACATGTTTTTAATACAGGTGTGGTAAACGGGAAAGTGAAGTGTGTTACCTGGCCACAGTTTCCAAACCCTGAACCACATTTTCCCCTGTGGCAGCGCTGCACTCCATGAATTCAAAGTTATATTCCTGTGAAAGCAATCCTGCTGTTTTAATGTGAATGTTTAATGATTAAAGCAACCACAGTATTTTGTTTTTATCTGAGCTAAAAGTGTATGAAGATGTAATGCCACAGATCCAAACCTTAGCAAGATTCTCCGCCTCCTGAATTTTAATCTGCCGCTCTGCCCGATCACTCTTATTGCCCACAAGTAAAATATTCACGTCTTCGTCAGCCCCTTCCTGCATAACAAAGATTCGATCTATTATTGTTTGGATTTCAATTAAACTCTTAATAGTCTCTCTACAAACTACCAATCTGACTTTTATTGCAATAAATCCAATAAATAATCTTTACTAAACCAAGTTTTAACTAGTTTGCTCTCACATAAATAACTACATACTGATATGAAAACCATTTTCAAATATCAATATTGGAAGACAAAGAATTGTTCATGCATATTTGACATTTTTCTAACATGGATGTCATCAACGTGGGTATTGTTTGTTGTTCCTGTAAGTGTGTGCTGCTGTTTTAAATACAGAATCCATCATGTTTGTAATTTTCTAGTTTAAGACAACATTTAAGATTTTGAATTTATATAATATATAAGCGGATAATGATTTAATTATCGACTGGGTATCACATTTAAATTCTGTCATGCAGCTCTAGTTGTAGAGTAGTAGTTTTTCTTTCTTTTGATATTTGTTAAAGCAACACATTCTGCCTTCAAGTGAGTGGCTTTAAAAAATACTTCACACTTTTATCAGTGTAAAGAAAAGTATCAGTGTGAAAAAAAGTATGCCTGGCCTTGAATACAAATGGAACGTTTCCACATCTGTAAAAAAGAAACAACATACCTGAATACAGTTTGCCCAGTAGCTAACTGCAGAAAAAGTCTCAGAGGAAGTGATGTCATACATCAACAGAAATGCGTGGGCTTTGTGGAAAATCTGCCTCGTGATACTGTGAAACCTTTAAAATCAGAAAGCTTGTAATCAGACACAGACAACTTTTTAAATTAGGCCACTCAGAGCGAGAAACACCAATCTGTGACTGAACAGCCCTAAGGTGTTTGGGAGTGGGCCTCTGACAGTTTAATGACACTTGTCAATTGAGTTTTCAGAGACTTTCCTCAAAACATTCTGCACATTTTTCTTTGAAAGACGGTAGTTGCACAATTACTACCTCAATGAAACACACAATGCAAGTGTCAATCTCTTTCCCAGACAACCTTATCACAGTCACCATTCCTGTTTGGCTAATTCCTCCCAACTAAACACTGCAGAAATGTGTGAAACCAGTTCAGAAACAAGTTACAACCTGGCCTGAGGGAGACTTGTCGGGTTTTGCCTGTGGTAACTTAGATTTACAGTTTCCGTTCCTGCTCTAAAATAGCAAGTGCTCATCAAAAGTCTTGGCCTACAGCCAAGGTATCTGACAACACTTTCCAACATTTGGGTCGTCATAAACCACAAACATATACTCTGCACCCTTTGACAGTGATGCCTCCCTCTCAGATAATGATGTCTAGCTTTCCTAGCAAAGAGCAGATACAGTGCGTACCCGCAGCAGACATCTGGAGGAGCTCGTAAAGTATGGTTTGTACTCGCTGCAGTGTCCCCTCTCCTCGTGAGGGTGACAGAAGTAACATCATCACAAATTGTGCGTATCGTGTAAAGGCTCTACAATTTTCTGTATACCTAGGCATGACAAAAAAGCCTTCTGATAAAAGAAAATTACTTTCATTAAGAAAAAAACTGATGTATTCCTTTTTACTATTCTCCTGAGTCTATTAAGAATAGTCTCAGGAGAATAGTAGAATAAAAACATGTTTTAATCGATAACCCATTAATTTCAATTGCTTGAGAAACATGTGGTCCTACACTTTTACATTTGAATACAAATGTCCAGTAAAATCGAAATATTTACAATATATTTAAACTTTTAAGCGTTATATATTATAAAACATGTATTGTTAAGGTGGATGTAATTGACAGTGTACCTCATCATATGGTCATGGAACTTATAACTCCTCACAGACATCTCTCAGCTAGACCAGGGTCATCGTCATTAGACAACATATGTTTGTCCAACAACAAACGTTATACTTCAAATGTATTCTCATGCATATTGCAAGTGAGTGTTCCCAGCCACGTCACGGTTTGTGACAAACACACTGAGTCCCTTGCTTCTTTTTGATCTCTTCTTTAAACTGCTATTTATGAAAGCTTGTAAATGCCAGCCAATAAATTGTTTTCTTTTTTTAGAGCAGCTTCTGAATGCAACCACATCTACCTTAACAGGGAAAGACTGATGCACCTGTATAGGTATTATTAATGCTGGCTGTAGTTAGTGGTAACAATTCCACACCTCAATGATTTTCTTATAGTAGATGTATTATTTATGATGAAACATATATTCTTTGCGATTTAAAAGTGAGTGCATATTTATGATTACTTGGTACAAGTGCCTCAGAAATGTACTGTTAAGAAAAACATACCTTTCTTGTCCCGCTGTATCCCACAGCTGTAACACTACAGGCTTTCCTTCCACTACCACAGTCCACATGCAGGAATCAAGTCCTACAAAATGTGTATATGTTACATTATTATGTATATTTACACACATTCATGTTATTAAAGTAGTGTGAAGATCAGATCTTACCAACTGAGGCGGGTAAATCTGAAGAAAACTTTCCACTCTGAGCTCTTTTCATGAAGGAGGTTTTTCCCACACTGCTGTCTCCAACTATCATCACATTGTAAGCATTTGCTTTATGATCTGCTATTCTGGAATTACCCTCTGAAAACAAAAACATTATTGGTCACACATTATATTTATTTATCTCCATATTAAACTTCCCTCTCTCATTATCTTTAGCAGCTGTGTGTAAGTATTAATGCTCTGTTCACCCAGAGAGAACTTCTGTTGGCTCAGCCCGACTTCAGCATAAAGATGTTGAACCGTCTTCTCACTGTTGAACAGACAACAATAACGACTTTAAACAACACACAGAAAAAGATCAGCATACAAAAAGTTATTCACATTTTAAATGTTCAGACATCAGCATCCCCAAATGAATCATCACATTGACTAATATTAGAAGTGGATACACTACAAGGATGTGGTCAAGGTTTATTTCATTATCATAGGAAACTATCTTGGATTGAAGGAATTTGAGCAAAACATTAGGCGAATCACAAAAGAAACGCAAATAGCAGACATGTTAGAAGCAGTAGCAGACATGTTAAAAATGCATCCCTCCAGGATAAGCATACTTGAATAATTGACAAGCCTAGAAAACCGACTTCTCAATTTACATGCCTACAACTGAACACACAATAATAACATTCCACACTACATTATACTCCTGAGCCTGGCTTTCAAAAAGTACATCTTTAACTTATGTGCTTGCTTTTCCTTTTATTCTTATTACTCCCTCCAGACTTCTGTCACGCAGAATGGCCCATGGTGGTGGTGGGGTTATGGTATGGGCAGGCGTATGTTATGGACGACGAACACAGGCCACTCGATTCACAACATTACCCTAACCCTAACCCTCACACCTAATACTGACTGGTTTTCGGACCCCCCCCAATAAAGCAAAAATGCACGTTTCAGAGTGGCCTTTTATTGTGGCCAGCCTAAGGCACACCTGTGCAATAATCATGCTGTCTAATCAGCATCTTGATATGCCACACCTGTGAGGTGGGATGGATTATCTCGGCAAAGGAGAAGTGCTCACTATCACAGATTTTTTCAGATTTGTGAACAATATTTGAGAGAAATGGTTATTTTGTGTATTTAGAAATGTTTTAGATCTTTGAGTTCATCTCATGAAAAATGGGAGCAAAAACAAAAGTGTTGCGTTTATATTTTTGTTCAGTGTATCTCTGTTCCTCAGCGCCACTTACCTCACAGTCCTTGGGGCAATTTCTTCCTTTGAGATGCTGATGTTCGATGGTTTCTTCTCACTTTTACCTGCCTGCACAGACAAAAGCATCCCAATCACAAGGTGACAGCAGGGCAGATTTGATTTTGAATGATGATGATGATGATGATATACTTTATTAATCCCCGTGGGGAAATTGTTTCTCTGCATTTGACCCATCATAGTGTTAGGAGCAGTGTGCTGCCATTTTGAACGGCACCCGGGGAGCAGTGTGGGGAACGGTGCCTTGCTCAGGGACACCTCGGTAGCACTTGGTCTTGCCGGGACTTGAACTGGTGACCTTCCAGTTGCCAAGCCGAGTCCCAATTGACTTCGCCACCACCGCCGAATGTGGATCTCATATTCAATATATGGCATTTTGATAATAAGTACATGTCATGTTTTCTGTTTTGTTTCACAAAGACAAAAGAGAATCTTCATTTGTAATTATAATATCCGCTCATCCAAACGTTTTTGACAGGTTTTCCAGAAATAATCCTCTAGCTAGCACACAGAAAGTGAAGCATGAAGTTTTACAGGATATTTTAAGAATGTGAGGAATTTATATTATTTGTCCAACAATGTAATGATACAAATAGGAGAATTACATTTTATAGAAAGGAACAATAACAGGGCTTTTATATATATGCATTTTTCATAAATGTGACGTACAAGTAAGATCTTTTTTACGAGGCCTCTATATTGTTAGAAGTCAATAAAAAGCAGCTAAATGCTTTATAGAGTACACCCCACCATTAAGATCAAGGCACATTATACAGCTTTATGTTCTCCTTATCAGAATGTGAAACATGTCGTGTAGACCGCATGTTCCTCGCTTTATTTCACTGTGTGTGAAACAACATGTGTTCTTGAAACAAACACTTGACCAGTGTGCAAGAGGATTTATGCAAACAGGAGTAACAGCACGACATACAATAACTGTGCCAAATAACAAATGTCCATTAATTCACTTCAAGATAAAGGCCCAACGTAAAACAATACATGATAATGCAATGTTTAGAAAGTACACTAAGGAACGGATGATAACTTGTAAACACTTAAAGCTAAAGATAACAATGACTCTGCTGCTTACCTCTGATATTTGGACCAGGCTCAAAGATTCTTCTCTCAGCTCTTCAGGTGTATTGATGGCACTTTCATCTGTATTACTTCTGACATCTCTCTCATGTTGTGTATCTTGTATTTTGTCGCCACCTGCGGTTTGGTTTTCATATCTTTTGAGTCCATGTGACTTTCTGCTGGATCCCATTTTTCTTCTTCTCCCACCAGAAGCTGTTTCTGACATTAAATCTTCTTTTGGGGAAGTGGAAGGTATTGCAGCAAGAGAATTGGGAGTACGTTGATGCTCTGTTTCTATGAGTTGACCAGGAGGAACAGGATTATCTTCCAATGGCTGGTGAGGTTTAATGTGAGAGTCACCAATCTGGCTGTACTCCACTGTTTCAAATACATTTTCTTTCCTTTGCTCAGAGCCTGTGTCTTTGTGTTTTAAGTTAAGCTGAAGCTCATCTTCTGTGATGTTGGAGAAAAGTTCAGTCTTTACATCTCCAACATTAGATGCAGTCTCTGTTGCTTCATTATCCACATCCTGTTCTTGATGCAAGTCTTCCCTTTTGTGTCTTGATCCAAAATTCCTGCGGGTTGAGCCCATCTTTTTCCTCCTGTTTGGACTTGGATTCTTCATCTCTATATTTGTATCGTGAACTACTTCAGTGGGGTTGTCCAACTGTTGTTTACTAAACTGGGCACTGATATGTTCATGTTCTGCTCCTTCTCTTACCACATATGTCAATATTTCCAAATCTGTCACAACAGGCGCTTCGGCTGATTTCAAAGTTTGGTCCTCAAGTATGCTTACACTTTCCTCATCATTTTGCATACTCTGTGTGATCTCACATAAAGACACAAAGCTATCTCCTATGATAACTGTGTTTCTATTCTCTTCAGTATTTTCAGACAGTAAAGGACTGGGGAGTTGCCTCTCAGTGGTTGTAAAATCATCTATCTGTGGTGGTTCCACACAAACATTTAAATTCCTCTCACTCTCCCTTTCATCAGCTACATGAACAAATATAGCAGGATTAACAACTTGCAAGTCAGAGCTTGGTATGTTTTGTCTGTTGTTGTGCACTGTGCTGGTTTCATTGGCTTCTTGTTCTTTATTCATAGGACTTTGTGATGCTTTTTCATGTTCACTCTGTGACACCTCTGCAGTCATAAGCATAGGTAACTCTTCCAGTCCTTCTATCTTTTCAAGATGTCTCATGTCAGCTTCTGTTTTAAAGTCACTTTCTCTTTCATCACTCTTTTCCTCTGGTTTCCTATTGAGTTGAGACCGGCGAGTAGAGCCCATCTTTCTCCTCTTCTGTTTCGATGTTCCCTGCACATTTTCACAGTTGTCTGAATGAGATTCTTCTTGTTCCTTTAGATGGCTGGAAATGTCACTTTCCTCAAACATATCTGGCTCTGCTCTGAAGTTTTCCTTAAGACCTGTGTGAAATGGAGCCAAGCTGTCTGATATGTTCTTTGTAATCTTTTCTGAAATATTAATTTCTTGGGCTTTGTGTTCCGACTTCAAAAGATCCTCTGATTGTTCTCCATCTGCATCCTGGTTAGAAACTTGCATATACATTGAACTCTCCGATCCTGATTTAAAGTATTTTACTGTGACATCGCCCACAGTTGGTGATGTATCATTTGTCTGTTGCACATTAATGTCTTTGTCAAAAGATAAAGTTTCAGAGCTTTGGAATTGAAAAGTCTCTTCTTGCTCAAGAACATCAAAAGCAATTGGTCGTGAGGAGACATTGTCAGCATGATATGAGATAGTGTGTATGTCTGAATCAGCTTTCCAAACTGAGACTTCTGGTGGTTGCGAGTCTGTTTTAACTGTGTCACGTCCTCCAAGCTGGCATACATTTTCAGGCTCTTTGTTTTGTGTATTTTCTTCCTCATCAACATCCTTGACAAATACATCATTGCTAGGACTTAAATGAATGTCTGTTTTCATAATTGCATGGTTGTCCTTCTCATTCTGTGACAAAATGATGCCTTCCTCCAAGAAAATGTCTGTGTTTTCTTCGTCACTTACGTTTGAACTTAAGTCTAGGTCGGACTTCTTTTTTAATTCTTCCTGCTTTATTGTCTCTGTTACTAATGACATTCTTGTAGTGTCCTTGATGTGCAGTGGTCCTTTGTTTCTTCTGCTTGATCCACATTTCCGTCTGTTCCCTGTGGGGTTTGTGGTGAATTCAGGTTCTGAGTTCTCTCTGAGGTCTTGTTCTTCTGTGGTTATCTCTGATAAGATAGAGGACTCATTATTTTCGGATGTTATCGAAGACTCACCCATCAAATAGTTGGTCTGTACATTTTCAGCGTGCCTGAACATTTCTGTGACATTGTCCTTTTCCATGCTTTCTTTTTCTGTTACAGTACAAACATTTCGGAATTCTTCCTCTGGCATCTCCCCAACATTTGATTGGACATTTGTCTTTTGATCTTCTGTTAAACGTGCATGTACATTTGAACCAGTAAGCTCAGAGATGCCAACAAGTGCATTTTGAACAAGCTCACCAACATCAGTTGGAGCAGTGTCAGATATTTCCATTCCCATCAACCTGGTTTCCTTCGTTTGTTCCTGCACTACTGGCTCTATTGGTAATGACAATTCTGTTTCAAGAGATTTATTTCCCCTGGTGTTTCCAGAATCTTCCCCTGCAGGTTCATGGTACGATTCAGCAACAGAGTCCTTGACATGCTGTCTTCCTTTATTTCTACGGCTAGACCCCAGTTTTCTTCTGTTCCCAATGGGGTTAAAGTCAATGTTTTGTTGTGGTTGGGAGTCAGAAGTCACAGTTATTCCTGATTGCACAGCTTGTGAAGAGGATTCACCCTCCTCCATTTCAGAGAAAAGTCCTTCCTCATGACCCTTTGGTTCAGCACTGGGTTTCATAGCATACTGTACTTGGCCTTCAATCTCCTTCACCTGACCTAGAGCAGAGTCTACCCCTTCATTGTCGCTGATCGGTGGTTCCTTGGTATCATAGACATAATGATCCTCATTTTTCTGCTCTAAATCCTCAAAAATGCTTTCTTCATTAAGATACTCATCCTGCTTGTTGTCAGGAACTGACATTTTCTGACTGGTAGGAGAATCATCAGGTATTTTCACAACAATCTCAAGTAGGTTTGTCTCTCTGATTTCAGCTTGGTCCATTGTGTTACCAGAAATGATTTGAGAATTTTCTGTGGCAGCGTGAATCGCATGGTCGGATGAGAAATCTATTTGAGGTATTTCTTGAATTTCTGTTGGCTTAACCTCCTGTTCATGGAGTTTGTTATCACCATCGTCTGACCGATGAGCCCCTTTGACTTCAGATACATTGAACAACTTACGTGTTTCCTCATTTGTTGTAGACTCCTCTTTTGATGATGCAAATGCTTCGTGTTCAACACTGCATTCAGGTTCTGAGTTCTCTCTGAGGTCTTGTTCTTCTGTGGTTATCTCTGATTTGATAGAGGACTCATTCTTTTCTTTTGTTACCCGAGACTCACTCGTCAAATAGTTGGTCTGTACATTTTCAGCATGCCTGAACATTTCTGTGACATTGTCCTTTTCCATGCTTTCTTTTTCTGTTACAGTACAAACATTTGGGAATTCTTCCTCTGGCATCTCCCCAACATTTGATTGGACATTTGTCTTTTGATCTTCTGTTAAACGTGCATGTACATTTGAACCAGTAAGCTCAGAGATGCCAACAAGTACATTTTGAACAAGCTCACCAACATCAGTTGGAGCAGTGTCAAATATTTCCATTCCCATCAACATGGTTTCCTTCGTTTGTTCTTGCACTACTGGCTCTATTGGTAATGACAATTCTGTTTCAAGAGATTTATTTTCCCTGGTGTTTCCAGAATCTTCCCCTGCAGGTTCATGGTACGATTCAGCAACAGAGTCCTTGACATGCTGTCTTCCTTTATTTCTACGGCTAGACCCCAGTTTTCTTCTGTTCCCAATGGGGTTAAAGTCAATGTTTTGTTGTGGTTGGGAGTCAGAAGTCACAGTTATTCCTGATTGCACAGCTTGTGAAGAGGATTCACCCTCCTCCATTTCAGAGAAAAGTCCTTCCTCATGACCCTTTGGTTCAGCACTGGGTTTCATAGCATACTGTACTTGGCCTTCAATCTCCTTCACCTGACCTAGAGCAGAGTCTACCCCTTCATTGTCGCTGATCGGTGGTTCCTTGGTATCATAGACATAATGATCCTCATTTTTCTGCTCTAAATCCTCAAAA
Organism: Champsocephalus esox; assembly: GCA_036324585.1. Classification (NCBI taxonomy): domain Eukaryota; kingdom Metazoa; phylum Chordata; class Actinopteri; order Perciformes; family Channichthyidae; genus Champsocephalus; species Champsocephalus esox. Next base: position 26,192,596 of record CM070495.1, read on the forward strand.
ATGCTTTCTTCATTAAGATACTCATCCTGCTTGTTGTCAGGAACTGACATTTTCTGACTGGTAGGAGAATCATCAGGTATTTTCACAACAATCTCAAGTAGGTTTGTCTCTCTGATTTCAGCTTGGTCCATTGTGTTACCAGAAATGATTTGAGAATTTTCTGTGGCAACGTGAATCGCATGGTCGGATGAGAAATCTATTTGAGGTATTTCTTGAATTTCTGTTGGCTTAACCTCCTGTTCATGGAGTTTGTTATCACCATCGTCTGACCGATGAGCCCCTTTGACTTCAGATACATTGAACAACTCACGTGTTTCCTCATTTGTTGTAGACTCCTCTTTTGATGATGCAAATGCTTCTTGTTCAACACTGCATTCAAGTTCTGAGTTCTCTCTGAGGTCTTGTTCTTCTGTGGTTATCTCTGATGTGATAGAGGACTCATTATTTTCTTTTGTTACCCGAGACTCACTCGTCAAATAGTTGGTCTGTACATTTTCAGCGTGCCTGAACATTTCTGTGACATTGTCCTTTTCCATGCTTTCTTTTTCTGTTACAGTACAAACATTTGGGAATTCTTCCTCTGGCATCTCCCCAACATTTGATTGGACATTTGTCTTTTGATCTTCTGTTAAACGTGCATGTACATTTGAACCAGTAAGCTCAGAGATGCCAACAAGTGAATTTTCTTTAACAAGCTCACCAACATATTCAGTCGGAGCAGTGTCAAATATTTCCATTCCCTTCAACATGGTTTCCTTCGTTTGTTCTTGCACTACTGGCTCTATTGGTAATGACAATTCTGTTTCAAGAGATTTATTTTCCCTGGTGTTTCCAGAATCTTCCCCTGCAGGTTCATGGTACGATTCAGCAACAGAGTCCTTGACATGCTGTCTTCCTTTATTTCTACGGCTAGACCCCAGTTTTCTTCTGTTCCCAATGGGGTTAAAGTCAATGTTTTGTTGTGGTTGGGAGTCAGAAGTCACAGTTATTCCTGATTGCACAGCTTGTGAAGAGGATTCACCCTCCTCCATTTCAGAGAAAAGTCCTTCCTCATGACCCTTTGGTTCAGCACTGGGTTTCATAGCATACTGTACTTGGCCTTCAATCTCCTTCACCTGACCTAGAGCAGAGTCTACCCCTTCATTGTCGCTGATCGGTGGTTCCTTGGTATCATAGACATAATGATCCTCATTTTTCTGCTCTAAATCCTCAAAAATGCTTTCTTCATTAAGATACTCATCCTGCTTGTTGTCAGGAACTGACATTTTCTGACTGGTAGGAGAATCATCAGGTATTTTCACAACAATCTCAAGTAGGTTTGTCTCTCTGATTTCAGCTTGGTCCATTGTGTTACCAGAAATGATTTGAGAATTTTCTGTGGCAACGTGAATCGCATGGTCGGATGAGAAATCTATTTGAGGTATTTCTTGAATTTCTGTTGGCTTAACCTCCTGTTCATGGAGTTTGTTATCACCATCGTCTGACCGATGAGCCCCTTTGACTTCAGATACATTGAACAACTCACGTGTTTCCTCATTTGTTGTAGACTCCTCTTTTGATGATGCAAATGCTTCTTGTTCAACACTGCATTCAAGTTCTGAGTTCTCTCTGAGGTCTTGTTCTTCTGTGGTTATCTCTGATGTGATAGAGGACTCATTATTTTCTTTTGTTACCCGAGACTCACTCGTCAAATAGTTGGTCTGTACATTTTCAGCGTGCCTGAACATTTCTGTGACATTGTCCTTTTCCATGCTTTCTTTTTCTGTTACAGTACAAACATTTGGGAATTCTTCCTCTGGCATCTCCCCAACATTTGATTGGACATTTGTCTTTTGATCTTCTGTTAAACGTGCATGTACATTTGAACCAGTAAGCTCAGAGATGCCAACAAGTGAATTTTCTTTAACAAGCTCACCAACATATTCAGTCGGAGCAGTGTCAAATATTTCCATTCCCTTCAACATGGTTTCCTTCGTTTGTTCTTGCACTACTGGCTCTATTGGTAATGACAATTCTGATTCAAGAGATTTATTTCCCCTGGTGTTTCCAGAATCTTCCCATGCAGGTTCATGGTACGATTCAGCAACAGAGTCCTTGACATGCTGTCTTCCTTTATTTCTACGGCTAGACCCCAGTTTTCTTCTGTTCCCAATGGGGTTAAAGTCAATGTTTTGTTGTGGTTGGGAGTCAGAAGTCACAGTTATCCCTGATTGCACAGCTTGTGAAGAGGATTCACCCTCCTCCATTTCAGAGAAAAGTCCTTCCTCATGACCCTTTGGTTCAGCACTGGGTTTCATAGCATACTGTACTTGGCCTTCAATCTCCTTCACCTGACCGAGAGCAGAGTCTACTCCTTCAATGTAGCTGATCGGTGGTTCCTTGGTATCATAGAAATGATGATCCTCATTTTTCTGCTCTAAATCCTCAAAAATGCTTTCTTCATTAAGATACTCATCCTGCTTGTTGTCAGGAATTGAAATGTCCTGATAGGTAGGAGAATCATAAGTTATTTTCACAACATTCTCACATTGGTTTGTGTCTCTGATTTCATATGGGTCAATTGGGTTACAAGAAATTATTTCAGACTTTTCTGTGGCAGCATGGATCACACTGACAGATGTATTATCCTGTTGCGGCAGATCTTCAATTTCAGTTGGCTTTTGTTCCTGTTCATGCCGTTTGTTTACACCATCCTCTGATTGATGAGAACCTTTGACTTCAGAATTTGACATTTCCTGATTGATTGGAGAGTATCCACTTCTTTTTACATTAAATCCTGATTGGTATGTGTCTCTGACTTCAGTTTGGTCGATCAGATTTTCAGAGTGAGTTTTAGGTGAGTGGTTAATTTTATGCATTTTGGCTGGCTTAAAGTCCTGTTCATGCTGTTTGCTTGAGGCATCCTCTATTATATAAGCACATTTGCGCTCTGACAAACTGAAAGGCTCATTTTGTTCCTCATCTGTAAGCATTTCCTCTTTTGGTGATGACATTGTAGCTGGCTCATCATTGGACTCATTTTCAGTATTTTCTCTTCGGTTGGTTTCTTCTGTGGTTATCTCGGGTGTGGTGGCAAATGGCAAAACTTCACTAACCAAATAATTGCCCTGTGAGTTTCCATCCTTCCTTAACAACTCTGTCTCATCATCTATTTCTTTGCATTCTTTTTCTCTTTCAGTACATACATCAGGAAGCTTTTGTTCTGACATTTCCCTAACATGTGTGTGATCTACACTTGGAAGTGAAGCAAGACTTAACCTTGTTAACGCAGAGTTGCTTACACAGTGTGCACTTTCCTTGTCTTCCTCACAGTAAAGAGTTTCAGATGTGTTGACTCTTTCCTCCATGGTTTGCACAAATGTAAAGGAGTCTGATACAATTTTTGAGTTTGTCACATTTTCATAAAGGCGTGTTTGCAGATTTTCGCTTTTCGGAATAACACTGTCCAGGTCAGCCTCTGGATAGTTTGTTATAGTAGCATTCTGAAGTTCAGGAACATAATCATGTTCGGAAGCTGAATACAGATAACTCTCATGTGTTGCAGACATATTGTCACTTTCTTGAATCAATACTTCCTGTGTGACATGTTGCATTGTAAGTGACATTTGTTTTGTTGCAATGGTTTCCTTAACTTCCTCTTTAGTTTCATGGCAAGATTCAGTTGCATATTCCCTTACATGGTGTCCTTTAATGTTGCGACTAGACCCCAGTTTCCTTCTGTTACCTGAAAATGCAGGTGGACTCTGATTTTCATATAGTGAAATATCAGGTTCAGCTAATACTTTCAATGATTCAGTATTATCTACGGTCAAGTGGCGTTGATCTTCAGAGGTACCGTCCGTTATTTGGAACTCAGCCTTAGTTTTTTCATTTTGGTTTGCTCCTCTGCGGCGTGAGCCAAGCCTTTTCTTCTTTGCGCTTTGAGCAGACATACCTTCCTTTCTTCCCTCTTAAATCATGAAATATTCAGACATGCAAATTGTCAGTATAACATATATACCCTTAAAGATCAACAAGTTCATCAAAATACATATTGATTTAGGATCTTAAACATAATTCAAACGGCCAATTAGTTTATTTTAAACATAACATCTGCAGAAATACATTTTGTTTATTTTGATCAATAACCTCAATCTACTTCATTGTCATGACGCCACATGTACTCACCACCCAAATATGGCACCTGTCGTCTCTCAACACGAGCTGCTTTGTAAAGTCAAGTCATGAGTGTATGCTGCACAGTTAATATATTTCACTCGTTGGGCGGGGGAGGGGGTTATTCCTTTGTGGCCGCCATGACAGAGAACTTCCTGTGTGGGTTGCACTTGCAGCATGCCATAAGGCAACAGAAACGGTATTTCCTGATCTGAATAACGCTTATATTTTTACATTTGCCAAATGCCATTTGATTATGGTACATGGTTAGTTTAATATAATACTTCCAAACAAAAAATGCAACGAAGAAATAGGCTTCACCTTGGAAAACCATTTATTGAACACATTTTCTTAACTGCAGCACAAATTGTCAAGAGTCAAGCAAAGTTGAATAGAGCATTTTGTTGCAAAAATGACAAGTAAAATACAGAATTACAGATTATGTTTTTGGCTTTAAGGATAGCCTGCAAATAACAGCACCAGTATTTAACATTTTGTTGCCAGTCTGATTTCTGTCATAACATAAGCCCCTCTAATGGTATGTCTCACATTAACCCATTGCCAGTAATTAAAGAGTCAACCAAGAATAAAAAAAGGAAACAAATAAAAACATCACATGAGTTTTAATTCAACAGTTAAAAAACAGGATGGCAATGTAAAAACTAAATCCAGTATTCCATAACATGCGGGGGAAGAGAATTCGCTTTAGGAGAAAAAGACATCAGACTGTTGTTAATTCAACAGACTGGTATTACACAATGAGTAACTTGGCCAACCCTAGAGAAAAGAAAGACATGACTATAAAAATTGGTATTTTCCCCAACCATAGCTAGATCCCGCACACGAACCATCGCCTTGGGGTCCTCATTTTCTGTCGTTAGACCTGGAACGACTGTAAAACAAACAAACAAGTTAACAAAATGAGTCTCAAAAGTACAAAGTAATAAGTAGTGTTTTTTTTTAACTTGCCTCCTTGACCGGGAGATTGATCTTGGGCCCTTCTTGTTGTCTCTGGACACAGAGCGCTGTCTGCCTCTATCTCTTGAAAGAGACCTGATGCAACAAAGCATAACAAAAATGAATATGATTATCATTGATTATTAACAAAAGCAGAGTGTAAATAAAACTGTTGTTCCTCGCTTACCTGCTGCGACTGCGGCTCCTCCTCCTATAGTGTATGTGAAGTAAAAAATGAAGCAAAAAAACATTAGGGAAGAGATTTTTTCTAGTGAAACCTTTGGTATTCTTGATCCTTAGACACGGATTACACGTGGTTACACGTAGTTCCTTGTCTGTTAATAGAAGGATCATCTGCATCCATGAACTGCATCAAGATCAACTTGATAAAGAAGGAATCTTTGTCAAATGAGCACCAATAGGGGGGCCAGATTTCAGAACAAAGCCAGGGCTCGACATTAAAGTTTTCCTTTGAAATAAACAAATAATATGTCACAATTTAACAATGGTCTGTCTGTTGCTATTGATTTGTGTTTCCACCACACAGCTTGTGCACAATGACCTCCGAGGGTCCACACGGGACCTGAACAGAGACGGGTCATTTACAGTAAAAAAAAACCATTAAAAGTGTTTTTGTTTTTCTATTAAGACACTGGAGCACACTAGGAGCGTGGATATTTTCATGGAAAAAAGGGGGGGGGGACATTTACCTTAAAAAAAGGTAGTGGTTTAATGTCGAGCCATGAAAATGCCCTTGGTAGCCCAATTATATGGTGAACCTCTAATAACTGTAGTTAATATCGGAAAATATAAGTTAAAGACTGATGACAAAGTTCCTTGACCACAACTTTTGATCTGTAGATTTGTGCAGCTCTGGACTGATCTTGCTCTAAGTTACATAACTGCTGAGGGCAAACGGTCAAGCACCTTTGAAAGTTAGAGTAAGCATAAAAACTACAAAGAGCAGGATTAAAAGCAACTTACTATTTTGGGGGAATTGGACAAGATAGAAATGACGCAAGGAAGCCAGACTGATGGTGAGGGAAGTCGAATTGCAGAGAGGATTTGCCACATGATGCAAATGTTGGAGATATGAAGTTGCTTGGTGGCTGGTTGGAAGGGGTAGTTGTAGATTTTCCCTGCCTTTTTTGGGGGGGATGATGGGAAGGGATGTAAGCCATGGGCTGTTCCCGTTGATACAGTAGTTGTGTGGCAAATAGAGAGTAAAGATGCTGATTGGTTGATAATGTGAAGTGGGCCGCTGTCGATTGGATTAAGGTTGGAGGAAGAAGAGGAGGATGCTGGGAGCTGCATGCTCAGGAACCAATAGGTTGGTGGAACCTGACGACTGGCGGTGCGCCTTGGTCATGTGACAACACCACCCAAGCTGATTGGGGCTCCCTGGTCAGCAGTCACATGATGCTGAAAGAAGACTAGTTGACTGACTCAGATGGTGAGAAGCGTGGTGGTGACTCTGTAACGGGGTTCAGTTTTATTAATATATGGCAACTGAACTCAGAAAGAAAACAAAATGTAAACCTGCAAGAAAGTAATTCTAGAAAGTACCTATGAAAATGTTTGATGGAGTGCAAACTATGCCCCTTGAAGCAATATCACTCTGTTAGAGCTTGGTCTTTTATAAGACAAGCCATTATTAGAGTTCATAAATAGTCAAGTGCTGACATAGGCTGCATTTGGAGTTGGATGTCAAACTAGGCAAAACTGGCAAAGACAAAAATACTTTTGCAACAATTTCTTTTAAAAGCATCACTAGTGTAGATTTGTTTTTGAACACCTAAAAAGCAACATCAGTATGTTAAATCCTGAAGCAGGTCAATTCACAGATCTATTTATGAACTCATTTTGTATGTAAACTACATGATTTAAAGCACTAAGAGTGCTAACGATAACATTTAGGCCATTGTGACAAATGATCAGAAACTTACCCCTACTTGGTTTTTGCTTAAAAAGATTGACTACGCTTTAATTGGTCTATGATATAAAGATATGATTATTGTGTGGGAGGTAAAAAAATAATGGTTACAGTGTGTTGGGAATGTAAATATGCTTTTTCAGTTGTTTAAAAAATAAAACGCTGCAAATGAGACAGTAAATAAAAGAGTAAAGTGGTCCAAAAGAAAAACCATACCTGCGTCTGACTGGAGGACTACGTCGTCTAAAATCATCTCGAGGGCGTCTGCTACCGCCATGGGACGGAGGATGGCCACGGCTCCTTGAGCGCTTTTCCCCATTGGATAACTCAACACGCACTCGGCAGCCACACATAGTTCTAAAGAAAAAGTCACCACACGAGTGAGAAATTCTAACATGTAATGCAAAAAGTAAAACTGAAAACTGTGTTAAAGGATTTACCTTCCATCCAATTCTTTGACAGCATCGGATGCATCTCTGGGGTCTTCAAACTCTACAAAAGCAAAGCCTGGGGGATTCCTGGCGACCCAAACACTTCTTAAAGGGCCATAGTACCCAAAGGAACTTTCCAACTCTGTCTTGTTTCCATTGTTTCCTAGATTCCCAACATAAACCTTGCAGTCAAGGGGAAACTGGTCACTTTGGCCTAAAAGAAAGGGAAAAACAAAGGATGAGCGTTCAGACTTGTAAGAAGTATAGACAGTGAGTGTACCTCAGCTTTAATACAATTCCATAAACAATTAATTAATATTAACTCATTACGGTCCAGTAAATACAAACTGTTATGTTAAAATAATATAAAATTCAAATAAGAGTAAAGCTTTATTTGAGGGTGTTTATTTCACACACAAAATGCCATATTTGTTATGAGAATAACTCCTGCATGGGCAGTCATCCAGTCCCTTAACTAATAATGGAGCTGGTTGTGTCCAGATGTAGGTGGCTTGTCATCTCATCTAAAGAATGTCACCGTGGAAACAAACACCCGGTAGTGAAATAAGTTGGAGCCAAATGTAGCACCAGGAACTCAGTAGGAAAGTAATCACAACTTACTCATTTCACCAGATTTAAATCTGATCTTCTTTTTACAGTCAAACAATCAGATGTGCCTGAAAAGAAAGACAGAAAGTGTTACAACGACATACCTGGACATCTTGGTATCAGTGATTGGCTAACGTTATGGGGATAACATCGAGAGCATTAGGAAATGCTTGTGATTTTCTAAAACAACGACATGAGTCTAACTATATTTAAAATCACAAAATTAAAACACCCAGTGCTGTTGACCCTTTTAATCACTTGCATAAAGTGGACGCCATCGTGTATTTTATCATTCTACTTAAATGTTAACGTCGACTGCACATTATCAAGCTAATGCTAGCTAGCGCTAGCTAGCAACCACTAGCATTTGTAGTTTGCTAGCTTGTGCGTAACAACCACCGGGGTATAGTTACTCATATTTTCACCCCTTTGGATAGATCAAGACGAGTATCTGCGTGATTTACACAATCAGGTCACATACTTGATCAGGTTTAGTGTAATTTGTTCACCAAATAGTAACGTTCATGGGATTCCCAACCCCCACAATTAGCCGTGCAAACATTAGCTGTTAGCACAATGTAGTTGTGATAGCATACATATTTAGCATTTACCACGACGGGGAAAATATTTAGCCCATCCACATACTAATCACTATCACATGTAACAACAATGGAATGAACACAGGAGATACATATAGATGGAGAGAGAAAGATATATATATATATATATATACATATGATATGCAACGTTGGCTCACCTTTTCGTAGCTGCAGTTCGACAAATGTGTGGAGCAGAAAACACGCCGTCCGGTTCAGCTACTAGCTTAACATGTCCTCGACTTTTTCTTTGGTGTTTATTGGCGGGTGGAAGCCCAGTGTCCAGAGGAATCACCGCCAGCGCCACCACCTGGCCTGGCGTTTGAAATAAAAAAGGATGCTGGAATTATTGATTAATTGATTGATTGAAAAGTGTATTAACAGCTTGTATATTGGGTACAGTACAGTACAGCTAAAAAAAAATACAAATGTTAAGGGGATGCAGACCAGAGAAAGACTTTCGTCTTGTTTACATCAGGGTCCCCCATTTCCAATTCATCATATCATTTAAGACATATAAGACATATTTGACATACAGATGGCTTATTTACAATTTACATACAGGTGGTTTATTACATACAGATTGCTTATTTACAATTTTCATTTTAGATTTCGTTCTAATACATCCTAACCGGACATTTAAGACATACCAAGTCTACAGATATACAGTTAGTAACATAGTCTAAAATGCGAGTATATACATAGATGGGGGGGGGAAGCTGTCCATTGGACTACAGGTTGAGATTTGTACCATTAACGGGGCCAGTTTTGCAATGCTCTCCCCCGAAGGTGCTCTTTAAGAGAGGTTTTGAAGGTAAGTAAAGTTTTACTTTCCTTTACAGTTGTGGGAAGAGCATTCCACCTTGATGTGGCATAATTTCGAAACGTGTATTCCCCCTTTTTTGTGCCAAATCTGGGTTTCACATGATTTGTGGAGCTCCCTCTGGTGTTATGATCATGGTATTCCTTGACCTTTGGGAAGAACTTTGAAATGTACATGGGTACCATAGAGGTGTAGTGGATCTTGAAGACCAGGCCCATTGCAAGCTGTACTCTGTCGTCTACTGTAAGCCATCCTAGGTTGTCAAAGTGGGCAGAGGTGCGGTGGGTTCTAGATGAAAGGTCAAGCAGTAGTCTGACCAGTTTATTTTGCGATGTTTGAAGTTTTATTTTTAGTGCCTTGGAGGTGCTATGGTACCATGACGTGCAAGCATAGTCATAGTACCCTTGAATGAGTGCTCCTGCCAGAGTTTTCAGGGTGTTTTTGTTTACCAGAGAGGAGATCCGGTATAGAAATCTAGTTCTTTGATTGACTTTTTTTATTACATTGGATGCCATTTTGTCACAGGAGAGGTTTGCCTCAAGAATAGATCCTAGGTATGTAATTTCCTTCTTACTTGTGACAATAATGTCACCCACTGCAACTGAGAAGTCGTCGGATTTGCTGAGATTATGTTTCGAACCGAAGAGAAGGGACTCTGTTTTACCCAGGTGTAATGACAATTTATTATCGCCGAGCTAGGTGCAGATTGTGCCGAGCTCGGAGCTGAGAGTTTTTTCAACCTGCAATCTGCTCCTGTCAGAGAACAGCAGGGCTGAGTCGTCCGCGCACAGGAACAAGTTGCAGTCACATGCTGATGACATGTCATTTGCATAAATTAGGAACAGTAACGGACCTAATATGCTTCCTTGTGGAACACCACAGCTCACTGGGAGGGGGGGGACAGAGTACCGTTTACCTCCACCATCTGTTCTCTCCCCTCCAGGTTGGATTGCATCCAGCTCACCGATAGTTTATCAAAACCAATTGCTTTTAGCTTGTCAATCAGAAAGGGGTGATTGACAGTGTCGAAAGCCTTTTGTAGGTCCAGCATCACCATGCTGCAGTACTTGCCCTCGTCCACCTCTTGTTTGATGTTGTCGCTCAAATAAAGAAGGCATGTGTCAGTGGAGTGGGATGTTATAAAGCCAGATTGAAATTCATAGATTAGTTTCTTTTCCGTGAGGTACTTTTCGACCTGTTCATATACTATTTTTTCCATGACTTTCGAGATGGAGGTAAGTATAGAAACAGGGCGGTAGTTGCCTGGGTCCAATTTGCTGCCCTTTTTATGCAGGGGGGTTACTCTTGCAATTTTGAAGTATTTGGGTACTTTTCCCTGTTTTATGGAGAGGTTAATTATGTGAGCTATGACTGGTGAGATGGCGGTTGCTGTGTCTCTGAGGAATTTGGAGGGGATATTGTCGTGGCCAGTGGCCTTGTTAGGTTCGAGGGCGCTCAGTTTAATGAGTACCTCTGCTGTTGTTACCCTTGCTAGACTGAAATCATCTTTGCATACCCCTAGGTTTTTGTAGTAGGTCATGATGTGATCTACTCCAAAAAGCCCTGAGTGGGAGGATAATTTCTTCACAAGAGTTGTGGCTATGTTTGTGAAAAAAAATGTCAAGTTCTTGGCCACATCCAGTTTGTCTGTGATGAGCCTGTTATCTGTCTTTATGTTTAACTTCAAAAATCTCGTTTTGAGTTTTTTACTGCAGCCAAGCTGGTTATTGAGTAATTTCCAAAGTTCACAGGGTTTATTTTTGTTTTCCTCAGTTTTGACATTGATGAAATTCTTTTTGGCAGTTTTGATCATGGAGCTTACATCATTTCTTAGTCTGTTTCTTTCAATTTTTAGTTCAGTCACGTGGGCCTGGAGTTCACTGCTCGTGCTTTTGGAAAGCATTGACTGACTTTTATGAAACTCAGAGCATTTTTTGTCTTTTTTGGTTTTCATAGCGGTCAGTATGCCGGAGTGCATCCACGGCTCAGCGCGATTTTTTATCCTGGTTGTTCTTATCAGAATCAGAATTCCTTTATTTGTCCAACAAATACAAAGGAAGTAGAGATTGTTATAGCAAAAGTAATGGTACAAAAACAAAACACTCTTAGATAACTGGAATTCTAACTGGACATTTTATATTTATATTTAATGTAATATCCTCCTGGTACCCGAGGAAAAAAAGTGTCACTGAACATTGCTGTTTATTTGGTCACTAAAAAACTAGCTTGTTTTTTGGTGAATCTTTCCAGATCGTCAAAGACTTTGTAGTCAATGTAGTGAGAAAGTACCTCATTGACTCCAGTCAGCACGGGCTGTAGGGTCATCTTGACTAGTTTGATGGATGTGGTCTCCATTTTACCATGCTCATAGAAACAAAGCTTGCATTCCAATTCTTATTTTTCATGGCTCCACTTAAAATAAAAACAACAATAAGACATAAGTGCTACTCTTGGCCCACAGGGGGCCATGTCTTTCCAGCTCGTCCCTATCTGTCTCTATGTATTACTGTATCTGTGCGCTCATGGAGCATCCTGTATCTTTCCCCCCCTTCTTCTTGACCCTCTTCTATCCCAGGTGTGAAAGCCTCATCTCTCTCATCATCTGAGAGCTCAACATCTTAATCTTCCTGAACTATCTGGTACAGAAAATATCTGCTTCAGTTCCGTCTCCTGCAACAATATTGAGTCATAAAGTCCATGAAGATAGTCCTGACGTCCACTAGAATGGACAGTTATAAAAGGGCTGTTATTTGAAAACTTGAATTATTTAATTGCTTTCAGAACTAATTATATAGTTCCTCACATGTTACTAAACAAGAATATGTATGATTTTCATGGTAAAAATTACAATTGTTCAACAATATTTGACTTCTCCTCCTGCTTCTATACAATTTAGTTTTTCGTATGCCAGCCATTTTGGATGAAAAGAAAGAGAAACTTCCCAGCATGCAATTTTAATCAATGACATATCACTGGAAAGACCAGGATGTCCTCTGTACAGTACATCAGGGATTGATAGAGTAGCCCAAAAGAGTAAAAGGAGATGCTTGTTAACAAAATGTCCACTACAGTGGACATTTTCAATGGGCTGGGTCCCAGGAGGATATGCCATTCCTTGCACACTTCATGTAAATGATATACTTTGAAAATGTGTTAGCTGTAATTTGGACCTTCGAAGTGTATATTTGTAGGATATCCTACAGATATGTATCTTTCACAGTTAACTTGTATACATTTTTACTTTTTAGTTCTGTTTGATTTTATATCAAGTGTAACATGTACAACTTAGTGTGATAGAAACTAGATACAAGTGTACAATTATTAGTGACTTATAGATTATTGTTACAATATTACAATTGTCAAACTATTAAAATGGTCACATTTTATTATTTTAGTTTAATCTGTTTCATTGAAAAAATACATCAAGTTGCCTGACATTTTATATTAAAGGTAGGGTAGGTAATTCACTTCAGAAACACTTTTTGTTATATTCCATGGAATGCTGTGAACATCCCGATAGCAATGAATGAATACATTAAATGCGTTGACAATAAATGTATACGTGTGGAAGCCGTGGCGCTGTAAAAATCAAGTCCAATTACTGCCTCGGCCCGCGGTAGATAATTGGAGGGTCTACCTGCCTGTCAGCCTTCATCTCGTGCACAAACTTACCTCGTGCCCTCATTGGTCATGTGCACGTTCGTGTGTGTTGGAGGAGGGGCTCTGTAAGGAAGTCTGAAGGAAGGAGCAGATTTTTTTCGGTTGTGTTCAAATCTAGCTTACTCGAGCTGGTTTCTCCATCCTTACCTACCTACCTTTAAGAAAAGATTATAGGCCATCATGTTTTTCATCTATATCAACAGAAGAAGGTCATTTGACTTGATGTTGTATTTTCAATATATAAATAATACATGTTTATATTTTTCTTATTGTGTCGCTGGAATACCCTTGATAAATTTCCATTTCATTTGAGAATAAAGCTTTCTTGTCTCCTCTTATCCAACCGTTTCTGGTTGGCTACTTGGTATGATCCGGTTGGGTGCATGCCTATTTCATAATTATGTGGATGCAACATGTGGATGTAATAGTTTAAAGCAGAGCCCTAAAGACTGTGAAAGCATTTGAAAACCATTTCATATTATTTTATTGGAAAACCAGTAACCTGAATTCAGAAACAAATGCATTATATTAGTAACTGTCCAGCATTTCAGCATTAACAAGTCGTTTAAACAATTCAATACCATTGCCCACCCACATTTCACAACATAGTATATTTTTTATATTGAATATTTTTGTTAATCCAAATATAGTCCTTCACTAACATGAAAAGGAACCATGACCAGGAAGCATGTCCACCCACGTATACAGCATATACCATGGCATATACACATAGAAATGGCATACCGCCAGGAATGGAAAAGTCGTTGTTTGGAGATGAGGGGGCTCTGTGAAAGAGGGGAAGGGACGTAAAAGCCACAAGGAACTGTGTGATTACCCGTTACTTGTATTGTGCTTGTGCAATGGGATACGGCTTTAGCCCCCTTTCATTGCTCCTGACTGCACAGACCTCATCTGTTGTTGCATACTGGCTGCTGCATCAATTTTCATTTAGAGGATTGGGACAGATCGAAAATACACAGCCGGAAAAAATCTGCCACTTCCTTACAGAGCCCCTCCTCCAACACACACGAACGTGCATATGACCAATGAGGGCACGAGATAAGTTTGTGCACAGATGGAAGGCTGACAGGCAGGTAGGCCATCCAGTTATTTTTTTATGGATTTTTTAAGATATTCTTTGCTATCGGGATGTTAAGACCATTCCATGGAATATAACAAAAAGTGTATCTCGAGCCAGTTTCTCAAACTTACCTACCACACCTTTAAGTATTAATATTTTAATAAATTAGGTGCCCGATTGAATAAAAAGCATGATATCGGATGACTATTTCCTTGATCACTTTATAATCAGTTACGAACAGTTGTAGGATTACTTGTCCAGCACATTTAATTTAAACAAGTGTGAGGTATAATAAATACAATTCTGCCTTTTTTTAAAACCAAACTCCTGGAAAACGTTTTTGATGATTTTAACTGTGGATAAACTTCCTGAATGAGTTGCACTTGTATGAACATATCACCATCTACTGTAGGGGAGTGTAAACACTCACAAGGCAGTATTGTATTTTCTACTCTAATACACTAAAGTACAACATTTTTATCAGCAAAATATATTTAAAATATGAAAAGTAAAAGGTATCATTGTTCAAATAGGGCCTTTTATGTGTGTATATAATGATGTGACTTTTCTCCATAACATTGTTGCATCAAGGAGCACGTAGACAAACAAAGTTCTGATTGTCTTTTTGCAAAATATTGAAATCATTTCACTCTTTTGTGACTTAAAGAGTACGTTTTCTAGTTTAATTATTAAGGATTCATTTTTTAAAGTAGCTAAAGCTGCAATTTCAATGTAGTGTAATTTCCTTTTTAAATGTAGTGGAGTATAAGTATAAAGCAGCAATAAAAGGAAAAACTCAAGTAAAGAATAGTACCTCAAAATTGTACTTGAGTGAACGTACTTAGTTACTTCCTACCTCTAATTATTGGGGGCCCTTGTTATGTTTCAGATGTCTATACGATAAAAAATAAACTTCTCTCATTGTTTCATAGAAATCAATGTTTAGGATTCATATATGGTAAAACTATCCAACATTTCCCATGAAAAGCTGAATTTAGAGACAATAGGGAAAATGAATCTCAATTTATGGAGCAGAACTAAAGTATGACCCCCAGATGCTGTGAGCCGTTGTGAGGAGCATGTGGCCCTTGTTTGTATTTTAAACACGTTTTCCTCTTAAAATATGTTATTTTTAATATCAGAGCAAATGGAATTCAGCATATATATTATTGTCTCTTCTTCAAATTAATAACTTTTAAAAAACATTTTTGCACTGGTTCTTTTATCCAAGTTAATGATCTAAAAACTTTTCCCAACGTCCATCTGGAGAGGTTTTAATTGTTGAGATTTTAAATATCCAATCACTAATATCCATGGTCTAAATAGTGAGCCTGTGAAAAAAAATTCACAGCCATATTTATATGATTTTGCAAAAAGGCAGATTTTTTTGTTTTGTTTCACGTTGACAGGAAACACAAACTTTATTCTTGAAGTTTTACAGTTACTGCCTGCCATTTAGTGATTACTGCAGGAAACACAAGTAAATCAAGAGAGCAAGACGGTTATTGCTCAACATGAGAAAACACCACAAATGACCCTTTGTGAGTGTTCAGGTGGGTGGTTAGATAGACTTTATGTACACTTCCCGTATAGAGGCATATTCAACAAGCAGGGGAAGAGGTGTGAAAAGCAGAAATATTTGTACCTCTCTGACCCTGAAGTTCTCAACCCTCATATCACAAAATTGAAAAGTTAGACGAGGAAATTGTTTATTTAATCTTCAATTCCATATTGAAGGGACACCTGCATATAGTTGTAGTTGATAGTGATTTGTTACTCTCACCTTTTAATTTCCATCTAATACTACAGCAATAGCCTTGAATATATCTTAAATCAAACACATTGGAGAGTTGGTAATGGTGCGGATGACTTTGTTTTGAAGGATCCTCTTTTAGTAAACCCCCCCCCCGGGACGGGTGGGGCAGTGGTCTGTGCATCTGATCATCAGATCAAGGGGGTGCTGGGGAACTCCAGTTCAAAACCTGCTCCTGCCGCCACTGCGTCAGGCCGTTGTGTCCTTGGGCAAGACACTTCACCCGGATTTGCTCCTGTGGGTATTGTCCACAGTACATGTATAATATCAATGTGTAAAAGCGCCTCGATGACTTTGAGGCGTGAAGATGGACGGTGTGGCGCAGTGCGCTGTGCAATGATCATCAGATCAAGGGGTGAAACCCGCCGCTGCTGCGTCTGTAAAGCCGTTGTGTCCTTGGGCAAGACACTTCACCTGAACTTGCTCCTGTGGGTATTGTCCACAGTACATGACCATTGCATATATGTGTAATGTGTATTTGTGAAGCGCTTTGAGCATCTGGAAAAGCGCTATAATAAATATAAGGAATTATTATTATTTTAAACCAAAGATATGTTTCTCTTGTTTGTTGTTATTACTTTGCAATGTCACCCTTTGATAAGTTTGGATAAGGCACAATATGCCATTATGTGTGGTATGTCAAATTAGATATCATGCTTTCACTCAAACTTGCCTCAGGCGTTTTTGAATGATTAGTATGGAATTGCAATATGATAGACTTTTGTGTGACTGATGAAAGGTAATTTAATGATGAATAGTTACACTGAATATGGCAGGGTAGGTGAAAGAGCTGTGAAATGAAAGAGAGCTGTTACAGTTTAAAGTAAAGCCCTTGTGTTTTGGTTAAATTGTCTAATAATCTAATTCAAGTTTGAAACCTGCATGTTTTCTTTCCTTTGAAATTTCCAATATCTGACTTTAATTTGTAATGCCGTATTTTTCCAAGTTGTTATTGCAACACTACCTATCTAAATATCTGAATATATTTTTTCACCACTGACAAGTCATTCATCATAACTGATTGTTCAAGGGAATAAAATGAGCAATAACTCTTGTCCAAAAATAAATATTTAGGGTTTAATGCTTCAAAAATATGTTCTTTTAGTCTCTGTTACACTGTGTTTCTCTTCATCAGCGGCAGTGAGAAATCATTTATTTAAGGTCCTTGGCAGACACGGCAGTACTTGCTTCAGGGGGTAAAAGTTCAGGGATAAAAGGGATCACTCAGGAGATTACTGCCATGTACGCAACACGGATGCCTAGAACACAAACAAAGAGCATTAGGTTGCCCAGCCTTATTTTAGTTTCAGTGTTTGTGTGCTTTTCTTACCTGATCCTCACAACTTGTCTTTTATATCACCAAATGAAGAATAAAGCTCATTTGTTGTCTTTATAGACATGCTCCTGCTGCCAAATGATTCCCCTTCAAGCTGTTTAAATGAAACGTCTTTTCTTTTTTTCATGCCTCCACTCAGGACTGTGTTTTTCAATCAGATTAGTACAGCACATTCTGTTCTGTTTCACTTCCTGATGACTGTGCAGCTTGTATCCCTAACTGAACTCACCCACGTGCTTCTGGTTACACCAAGACACTCATTCAGAGACACACGCTTTCTTGCAACTGCCCCTCAGATTTGAGTACTTATACAATATTTAGTAAATGTGTAAACCAATGATCAAGAACGACCTGCTGTTTATTTGTTAATACATAACATTTAGCAAATACTTTTTCAGAGAGTATTTACTTTATTAAGAGCAATAGGAGACTCTAAAGCTGAAAAAAGAAATAGGAATGTAAATATATTCATTACTTAAAAAGGTTGACTTAACTATTAACTTCATCATTGTCAGACATTCTTGTTTACTAGGTTGCTGCTTTCATCACAACATAAACAAGATATTCATGATGTTTCAGGAAGAATGACAACATCAGGCCTTGAGTCAATAAAGAAATGTATTCATACATTTCAGTTCAGCTCAGGTCAGCTGAGTTCCTTTTTAACCTCCTCTTGCACATACAAGACAAGAGGAAGTGCAAACAAAGCAGGACACCGCAGCACAGACGACGGTTTGGGAAAACAAACAAATCTCTGCTTGCCTGAGCTAGAGCCCTGATGAGCTTTTTATAAAATATTTCTGTATTTTATTGTGAATACTTTGTTGCATTATGAGGGCTTATCATGTTATCGGCTCAACACAGCAGTTAATATGTGACTGTACTATCTCTTCTAATGTGAAAGAAATGTTCTAAAACGACAGTGTGTGAAATCTGTTTTCTTCAGATAACTGATTGTTCGAGAGATTACTCAGCCTGTTGATAACATCCCTGTGGGTTTGCACAATCGGGTTCACCTGTGTTATGTAACCTTTATAATCATGATGTTCCCCTCTATAGCTGCCTGGCTGTCTGCGAGCAGTGTGGTCAGACAGTGTCCTCAACACCTCTTGACTGCAGGATTCACCCACCAGAAGCCTGCAATAAAGATGTAACCATCCGTGCAGACCAGTAAACTGTGCCACATGTTCAAGTTGTTTTGTTATTTTAATGCAACAATATGCTGAACATAAACAGCAGCTGTAAAGTGGGCGGTATTGCAAACATCTTATGAGGACATAATAATATAGCAGTATCCTCAGACCACAAAAGCACAGAGGCAAAGCCATAACAAGTATTTCATGGCAATTAAAGGTGGGGTAGGTACGTTTCAGAAACCGGCTCGAGATACACTTTTTGTTATATTCCATGGAATGCTCTTAACATCCCAATAGCAATGAATATCTTAAGTGCTTTAACAAAAAATCCATAAAAAAATGTCATCTGTAGAAGCCCTAATACTGTAAAAAGTAAAATGGCCTAACTGCCTGTCAGCCTTCCATCGGGGCACAAACTTATCTCGTGCCCTCATTGGTCATGTGCGCGTCCGTGTGTTGGAGGAGGGGCTCTATAAGGAAGTGGCAGATTTTCTCCGGTTGTGTATTTTCAAATTCGAGCGATCTCGAGCCGGTTTCTCAAACTTACCTACCCCACCTTTAAGGGAAATGTGGCTGCTCTTGCACACAATACCCCTGATGTTGTATACAATATGTCTTGCTTCAGTGAAAGCCTGACTTCATCAAATACATTCTGAACATATTTAAAAAAAAATTAACATCTCATGCTCTTCATTTATACAAAAGCAGACACATGAGCAGATTCAAATATTTTCATGTTGTATTATACATTTCATATTTGAACTGACAGAATAATTGATATTAGGATTTGATCAATACTTATCTATTCAGCATTTTTCTGTTGAGACAAGCTGTGTTCTGTAACTCACATCTTCCTCCAGGCCTCCTTTGTCTTATTACTACATTGGCATATTGACAACCCTCTGGTGCCAGGTGTGTTTGTCAGAGAATAACCTTGTAAAGTCAACAATCCTTGGATCGTGATAGGGGATTAAAGCAAAAATACAACCCAAACCTGCTGTGTGGAACTTAACCTTATGAAATAAACAACATTTACAATTTAAGTTGTGTTCTTAAAAAAATCTTAAAAAACTGTGATACATTTTTTCTGGAAGTAAGAGCAACTAAAGGGGGGTAAAGAGGCTATGAGGCCATTGACCATTGACCAAATGAAACGGACCATTGAAACCTTGAAAAATAGCACATGTTTATCTGTGTTTGTAAATTATTGGCAACATTTGGGATCATTTAATTACACAGCTCAAATAATATATAACACAGGTCCAGCCATTTTTAGACATATTAATGAAAGTTACATATTATTAGTCTAAATTAAAATTGTGTAAAATGTGAATTTCATATATAGGTCTCATATCTGATATCAATTTGAGGCAAATATCCTCAATAACAGATGTCAAGTCCTCTGTTTGTAAATATTAACTCTGAGTAATATTTGGCTAACTTGAAATATTTATTTTTTATTTAACATATTACATTGTGGAAATGACATATACACAAAACTCATCCACTGTTTTTGTATCATGTTACAATATATATTTGTTGGCATCACTGGGTAACTTGAGCAGAGTTACAGAGTCCCTGTGAGGTAGTAACATTTATGGAGTCTTTATTATGTTATAACCTTTATATTACCAGTTTAAATAGAATGAAAATACAGTTGTATAAATAAAAATTGTAAATAAAAATTGAAGCCTTCTATCATGTGTATGTAAAAGGCCTACTAACAGCAAAATGGGTGCTTGCCACTATTTGTAAAATGTGATGACTTCCCTTTTCATCATAGTGTTTCTCAATGTACATTTAGGCTTACATATTTAACACCGTAGTACTTTTAAGTTTTAACACTGTAACACGGCCGTAGACAAACGATCTCCACCTAGTGAAAATCACAATAATGGTAAAAAAGGACCACCATGCATAGGCAATTATATTAGTAATAATAATAAGCATACTACGGTGGCCCTGAAGTGCAAGACAACACAGCATTTCAGAAAACACAACAGCATTTCACAAAACGCCACAGCACTTCACAAAACGCCACCGCATTTCAGAAAACACAACAGCATTTCAGAAAACACCACAGCATTTCACATTGGAAGGAAAGGGTATTCCTTAGGGAGAACACTTATTTTTTGTGATTGGACAGAGCCAGCCATAGAAGCACTGCTGTGATTGGTTGTTTTTGCTGCCAGTCAAAAAATTACGCTGCGTGATTGGCCCAACACATCAGCCGTTAGCTGTTAGCACACACTCAGAGCTCACAGCTCCTCATATCTGTTCAGAAACTGGACACAAGTTAAACATATACAAAACACAGACTGTCTATGTCATTTTGAATACAGTTGCTGCTTTATTTATGTCTGTATGACGTTGTTGTGAGTGTGGACGGAGCAGCTACAGGTTAGTTTAGCCTGATGGATCCGATTCCGATTTACATGGAGATACGGCCCGCCCCCACTCCAGCGTCTTGTTTGAATGACAGGAGTAAACACAGAATTAATGCTTTATTAATTCATGGTTTTTAAGGTGCTTATCTCCATGTAAATACTATGGTAGACCACCCAATATTCGAATCGCTCTAATCGCTCGAGTTTCACCCATAGACTGGTTTCACCGCGGCTGTCAGCTGTGTTTGCTCCTGTCATTCAAACAAGAGGCACTGGAGAGGGGGCGGGGCGTATCTCCATGTACATTCTATGGGAGATACCAACTACAACAAAATGAACATATTTGACCGTGATTTAATTGTAATACACATTTCAAAGTGATGCCGAAGTAACTACATACTGATAAAGGTTAGTAAAAATCATGAATTAACGCAAGTCTGCAGATAAGACGGCAGGCGAAAAGCTTTTAAAATGCGTGTTTTCTGAATGGAATCGGACCCATCAGGCTAAACTAACCTGTTGCTGCTCTGTCCACACTCACAACAATGTCATACAGACATAAATAAAGCAGCGACTTCGCCATGACATAGACAGTCTGTGGTTTGTACATGTTTAACTTGTGTCCAGTTTCTGAACAGATATGAGGAGCTGTGAGCCCTGAGTGTGTGCTAACGGCTGATGTGTTGGGACATTGGGACGTATTTCGCTGTCGGGTGTTGTTGACCAATCACGGAGCGTCATTTCTTGACTGGCAGCAAAAACAACCAATCACAGCAGTGCTTCTCTGGCTGGCTCTGTCCAATCACAAACAAGAAGTGTTCTCCCTAAAGGAATACCCTTTCCTTCCAATGTGAAATGCTGTGGTGTTTTCTGAAATGTTGTTGTGTTTTCTGAAATGCTGTGGCGTTTTGTGAAATGCTGCGGCGTTTTCTGAAATGCTGTAGTGTTTTGTGAAATGCTGTGGTGTTTTCTGAAATGCTGTAGTGTTTTCTGAAATGCTGTGGTGTCTTGCACTGTAGCATACATTTGTGAGAATTTTTCGAAATCACCATTTTCAAATAACTTATTGTAACGTAACAGTAATAGTTACATCCTAAAAAAAACCGGTACACAAAATGAAAAGGCGGGGTTTTACCGTCTCTTACAGAAACAGTAATCCGTCTCAGCGCGCGTCTGTGGATGTGCTTTTATTTCGGTGCTTTACACATCCCGTGGGTGACTAAGGCTCGGCTATTACACAGCAGTGTTGATGATATGTGTTGTCAGCTGAGCGGGAAGGACAGCCTGCTGCGGTACAGGCTGTTCCCAGCCTGGCTCGGCACGGAACGGGTTACAGGTCAGGGTGTCTATTGGAACACAGTGTTCTCGTCAGCAGAGGCAGCGGTACAGCTACAGTACAGCCGGAACATTGTGTTACTTTGTGGCTGCTTTCCAAGACCTGCCCCTTAATTTTACACTAAACGCCCTCCCACAACTCTACGCTATACTCTCTCTCTCTCTCTCTCTCTCTCTCTCTCTCTCTCTCTCTCTCTCTCTCTCTCTCTCTCTCTCTCTCTCTCTCTCTCTCTCTCTCTCTCTCTCTCTCTCTCATCTCTCTCTCTCTCTCTCTCTCTCTCTCTCTCTCTCTCTCTCTCTCTCTCTCTCTCTCTCGTGTCATTTTGAAGTCTGAGATCCATGTGGCTACTTCACCGGCACGTTCAGGACCACAGGACAAAAACAGCGCGACATAATAACCATATGGACAGAACATCTAGTACCCTGGATGAGATGAAAGGGGCGGGCTTGAATTAGGAAGAAAAAGAGAAAGGACACGGTTTAAAAAAAACAAAAAAAACACCGGCTGAAATTTCAGCATATTACCAGCCGTTTCGGGGGAGCAACAATAAGGAAGAAGGAAATGTGAGTGTTTTCATCTGTTCCCTTTAATATGTGGCTTAAATAAGTAGGCTTTTGATGAGTTCAAAAATGCTTAAGGTTTACTGTCTTTCCATTGTTTTATGTCCACACCTCCCTAAGTTAAATGGCACTTGTTTTACATGGTAAAACATCAGAAAGAGTCTTGAATATTGGTAAGAGAAATTGGTAATGATTCAATATAAAACTCAACATATCCAGTTAGGTTATCTCATTATGAGATGTTCTTGTTTTTCACGTGTAGGGGCATATGAGGTTACAGCTCCCAATGTGCTATGGAACATAATGGTTGATAAGAGCCTATGTGTGATAATAGGTGAGTGTGTGCGTGTGTGTATGTGTGTGAATGTGCCACTTGGCTGTGGTTCCCAACGGAGGCGGATGAGGACACAAGTGTACATCCAGAATCCCTTAAGGCTTAGGTGTATCTTCATAAAAGTACAGGTTGTGACACTTTCTCTGAGAAAAGGTAACATTAAATCGTGTGTATTCTTTGTGTGATTCATATTTAGTTTAGACCAAGGTGTTCATTGCAGGGACATAATGGTAACCTCGGAATAACTAAACAAAAATATGGGTCTCATCATATAATTAATTAGATTTAGATGATATGTTGAGTTTGAAGCAGATCTGGCCTGCTGACATGGACACAGGTGAAGGCAAAGTATCAGAGATGAATCATACTGCCTGGGGGACATGTTCAATCAATATTTAAACAACTTCATTTCCAAGAACAGTGACAGATACAAATAATTTATCAAAGGGTGGCCAGTTCTTAACCTTTGCCTTTGAAGAACAGCACAATTCAAAGGCTTAAAGTGTCTTTTTCAATTACAAGTATATATAACACAGTAACAGCATTTGCCCTAAAAGTCCATAAAAGCAGTTTTTTCTTGTATACTTTTCTTCCTTAGTCTCCCTGTGATGTCTTTGTCAGGATAAAAAGATGATTTCCCAGGCCAGACAGTGCTGTGCCTCAGGATGTGTGTGTATGGCTCTGTTATGAACAGTGTGTGCTCACATGTTCACAAATGAATCAGCAGTAGAGCACGGATGTGAGACAGAATGTACAGATACACCGTGTGCGTCTGTGGATGTGGTCTTTGCCTCATTGTGTTCTGTTACATTCCTCTGTATCTTAGTTTAGGTACATGTAGCCTACATGCCATTTAATCTGTGTTGTAAATATATGCATTAGGTTTCATGGTTTAATAATTCATACTTTTATAAAGGAAGAAAATAAGGATACACTTATTGGATTTTATTACTCTTTAATTATGTGAACATATTAATAATGGTAGTTTATCAGACTAGATAACATCACTACAACTGCTTTAGCTTGTATTGAAATTGTGTGCTAATATAATTGGCTAATTTGAATAATTAAAATCATGTTTTTTTTCATTCCAAATTGAAGCTGGGTTGTACGTGAGGGGGTCTCAGATTGGTAAACACCATCAGGCTTTGCCAGCAGGGAACTGTGAATAGAAGGAACATTGTGTTCAGAACCACACACACACACACACACACACACACACACACACACACACACACACACACACACACACACACACACACACACACACACACACACACACACACATGCACACGCACGTAAAAAGAAGCACATCTTAAATTAAATTCATGAAATTTAAAAGGCACAGGATAAGGTGTACTGCAGGAGAGTGACAGACATTTTGAGGTGTACTTGTGTTGAAGAGTTCCGTAAACGACACTCGATCTTTGAGAGTGACTCGATTGAAGAAACAGAATAGTTAACAGATATCAGCTAAACAGATGTTGATGGTTTTACTCTGTTGATTGAGAGACGTGGTAGTGCCATGGATTTGGCTTTTGTATTTAAACAAGGAAAACAAGTTAATATCCATTTCTTAATCAATATTCAATGCAATGAGTCTACTGTTACGTACGAATCTCATGCCAAGCTCTGTTGCTTCATTTTCACACTAACAGGCGCTTTAGGAACTTACAGACCTCGGAAGCATATTCTAATATTTTCACATGGTCATTAACAGCATCTGGGATGTCCTGAGCTTGAAGGCAAGACAACTGGTGGAAAAATCAAAAAAACTGATGAGCCGTTCCTCTTTACCATTTTAACGTCGGTGGAAAATCTGAAGGGGCCACAAGACTGCCATCTGATCATAACCCTGCAGAACTGTTCCCTCACAGGACATTGTTTAGGCTTTGCAGTAAATGTGTATCATATTTAATTTAGATTTATTAGAAATGATTAAAATATGTTGTTTGCTTCAGCAAAATAGAGAAAATATATGATACCATTAACAGTTATATTAGGGTTGTGGAGATAGGAGTTTTCATACAAAAGTTAAAGGCAATGTTCTCCTAGAAGAGTACAACCATCAATTAAAAAAAATAACTTATTGAAATTCATTATTTTTTGTTTGTATATACATTTTCATTTTTCATACTTCCTTACTTTCTTCGTGTTTTGAGTCTAATAATTGTACGGTTCTCCTTTAAAAACTTTTTCAACTTTATTATATTAAGAAATATCTCAGACTGATATTGGCTTTATACCTCTGAACCCGATGAAGAGCCAATATGTGCTTGAATTGTGCTTTTTTTACAACATACAGTAATTTAGCAAAAAAAGGTTTAAAATGGAATTATCTTCAGTGTTGTTTTGAGGAAGACATCCATTTTTTCATTAATGATGTGGTGTTTGTTATCATTACTTCACAACTCTGGCCTAACATAGGGATAACGTTGGTTACATCCTGGCACAGTCCCAGAGCAGCAGTAAGCCGTAAGCAAGTGTTAAAGTCTCAGTTGTTGCATGTGATAACAATCTACACAACTTTAGTGTTTTACAACATGCTTCATGATTATTGCCAGGGTGTACCTAAAATGACTGCAGCCATGTTTTGAGGAATTGAGTAACAGAGGTTATTACACCTGCCTTGACATAGTTTCCTCCTCTTGCAATGCTGGAGTATACAATAGACAATGAGGTTATATGGCAATGTAGACTAGACAGACAGACAGACAGACAGACAGACAGACAGACAGACAGACAGACAGACAGACAGACAGACAGACAGACAGACAGACAGACAGACAGACATACCTACATATTCTTCCTTGCAGTTTAGCTTGTCAAAGGTTTTCACATGTCTCCAAGTTACCAACACCTCAAGCATTATATTGACACTATATAATTTAAAAAATGGTTTGATTGAAACTGTCAAATGCCAACATATGGCATCAAATGTCTAGCCTGATCTATTTAACTTGCAACAGTTACAAAACTATCATTTTGATTTGAAGAGAAAATAAACAAAGACATCTGAATTATTTGTCTGTTGTGTTTGATTATTATACTTTTGTAAGAAAGCTGATCTGTCCTATGGAATACAAACACTGCCAAAAAATGGATGTTATTGACTGTATACTGTACAGGATTCTTGATGAAGATTGGTGATATAATTATCTTACAAAGGGATCAGTAATTATGTGGATTTGATGGCCATGCAGCTAGCGACACATTCTTGTTTCTTCACAGTAACTGATCCTCAAAGGGCAAGAGGAGACACCATTTGAGAGAATGACAAAATCACCAGATAAAACCGGAAAGCCTGACCCCTCATATTCTGATAAGCTATTATATTCGTGTTTCACCTCTGAGAGTCATGATCTAAATCAACATTTTAATCTGACTCATAACAAACACTGAGAGAGATTACATGACTGTAATCATGATGGCACAGCTTTTTCTTTAAAGAATGTGTGAGAGTAGTCGTGCCCACACTTCAACTGCACTGTAAAAAATGGCTGTGAAATCCACAGTTATTTAGAGTGTTTGCGCACAGTAAATTACTGTATACCATTTTAGAGTATAATACCGTGTTTCCAACCAAAAATTACAGCAACTCTGGAGTTATTGTAGAAATAGCAGCAGTAACGTCCCAACTCTATAAAATCACAGTAACCAACAATGTACTGTATACAATCACAGTAACCAACAATGTACTGTAGATATTCACAGTAACCAACAATGTACTGTAGATAATCACAGTAAGCAACAATGTACTGTAGATAATCACAGTAACCAACAATGTACTGTAAAAGATCACAGTAACCAACAATGTACTGTATACAATCACAGTAACCAACATTGTACTGTAGATAATCACAGTAACCAACAATGTACTGTAGATAATCACAGTAACCAACAATGTACTGTAGATAATCAGAGTAACCAACAATGTACTGTAGATAATCACAGTAACCAACAATGTACTGTAGATAATCACAGTAACCAACAATGTACTGTAGATAATCACAGTAACCAACAATGTACTGTAGATAATCACAGTAACCAACAATGTACTGTAGATATTCACAGTAACCAACAATGCACTGTAGATAATCACAGTAACCAACAATGTACTGTAGATAATCACAGTAACCAACAATGTACTGTAGATAATCACAGTAACCAACAATGTACTATAGATATTCACAGTAACCAACAATGTACTGTAGATAATCACAGTAACCAACAATGTACTGTAGATATTCACAGTAACCAACAATGTACTGTAGATAATCACAGAAACCAACAATGTACTGTAGATATTCACAGTAACCAACAATGCACTGTAGATAATCACAGTAACCAACAATGTACTGTAGATAATCACAGTAACCAACAATGTACTGTAGATAATCACAGTAACCAACAATGCACTGTAGATAATCACAGTAACCACAATGTACTAGATATTCACAGTAACCAACAATGTACTGTAGATATTCAGAGTAACCAACAACGTACTGTAGATATTCACAGCAACCAACAATGTACTTTAGATAATCACAGTAACCAACAATGTACTATAGATAATCACAGTAACCAACAATGTACTGTAGATATTCACAGTAACCAACAATGCACTGTAGATAATCACAGTAACCAACAATGTACTGTAGATATTCACAGTAACCAACAATGTACTGTAGATATTCACAGTAACCAACAATGCACTTTAGATAATCACAGTAACCAACAATGCGATTCCGGTTCTGCTTTTCGATTCCGGTTATTTTTGGTTCTCGATTCCGGTTATTTGAGAGGGTAAAAATAAGTCCCATGACAAACTGGGAGAAAAACCGAGTTTTGCTTCCCAACCCTGCCACTGTGCTACACTTCCCGCCCCGCCCCGCCCTGCCCCGCCCCGCCCCGCCCCCGTCTAACTGTACAGAAAACGGCAAGATGCATTTCCTTTGGAATCGACAAGCAGAAACAAAACTAACATTTCTAAACGAACAATGGTGGACACGTACAATTTGTGAATGAGTTCTGCCTTTTGTAAACTGAATTTATCAATTATTTGTCAATAAATCAGGGCGAAAAACGTCACTTGTCCGCCGGACAAGTCAATTGAAAGATCTACTTGTCCGATATTGTAAATAACTCATCCCGGACGGCGGGACGTGTGCTTTTTCGCACACTGCGACCTCTATATGAGTGAGGGTCTGAGCTCTCTTGATTCCATCGTGTCACCGGGCCCGGGTACAGGAGGGGTAATATGGTTCTTGTTCTACATCCATGGGTATTATGAGCGTTGTGGTTCAACGGTTCAACCAATCTGAATCGCTTCCTGAAGCAGTCACGTGGTATCGACAGGCAGCGAGGCTTCGTTTGTCATCGATGACGTCACTGGCCCAAAACGATACAAGCCTCGATACATACTTCACAAAAAGCTTCGGGGATTACTCGACACACGCTCCGAAGCCTCGGCGCAATACTTGGCTTGGCAACTGGAAGGTCACCAGTTCAAGTCCCGGCAAGACCAAGTGCTACCGAGGTGTCCCTGAGCAAGGCACCGTTCCCCTCACTGCTCCCCGGGCGCCGTTCAAAATGGCAGCACACTGCTCCTAACACTAGGATGGGTCAAATGCAGAGAAACAATTTCCCCACGGGGATTAATAAAGTATATCAAATCAAATCAAATCAAATACGTAACATCACTACCGCTTAGTGAAAAAGCAAGTTAAGCTAACTATACTCTGCAAGCTTATCAAAATGTCTTACACTTGTAAGGTTTGTAAGTTCAGTACAGGGTCCATTCCTGCATGCATTTGGTTGTTTGTATTCAAAGTGTTTTAAAATATTGTGTATTATCTAAGAATAGTGATAATGTATTTTCCAAACAGTGCCTTTTGTTGTGTCTCGTCAAATGTGTTAGTTATGTTTATGTATTATGTCTGTCATTTCATGTTTAGTAAGGTTTTCATGTTTATTCACGTCATGACAGGTTATTAGGCTATTTATGTCATTCATCTCTAGTTAAGTCCCCATGTTTCATGTCGTGTCTCGTTTTCCATTTCCTGTTTCATTTTCTACTTACCTCTTGTCTCTCATTTCAGGCCCTGTTACTTCCTCCCTTTGTGTGTTTTCCCGCCATCGTCTGCCCCGCCCCTGATTGTTTCCACCTGTTCCCACTCACCTCATGTTTAAATAGTCCTGTCTCCCCCTGTCCTGTGTCAGTTTGTGTTTGTTCCCATGTGTGGTCGTGCCAGGCCTCAGCAAAGAGAGGATCGTTTACAGTCTTGTCAGGTTTTGTTGTTTTGTTAGTTTAAGTTTATCTTAAGTTCTCTTTTTGTTACGCTTAGTTTTTTCCTCCTTGTGAGCTTTTTTTTTGTTATTCAAGTACTTACTCTGTTAAGAGGGATTTTCTGTTCAATGACATTAAAAAGAAAATGTTTGTTACATTCAAGACTGTCTCTGGGTCGTGCATTTGGGTTCTCCAGTTTTTGTCGAGGTTGTGACACCTTTTCAACTACAGCACGTCTCTAAAATAGCTTGGCAGAAGAAATGGCTTCATATTCTTTGTGTTTTGTTATCGCCACTGTTTTAAAAAATGCAATCTCCATGTTTTTGGATATTAATATCGATTGTTTTATGGATGAAAATATTTATCATTTATCATTTAATAAATGTATCATTTATCATTTAACGGTATCATCTTGATACCGTTCAACAATTAAGAATACATTGTTAAAATGTATTTCCCTGCAGTTATTGTTGAGCTTTAAAATTGTGTCAAGAATTTCTGGTAATCTGTAAATTACCAGCATGACAATACTGATACTGTAACTTAAAATTATACCATTAAAGTTTCTATTTTACAATTTAAACACTATTACCATAAACAAAAATACAGTACTTTTTAAATGGCAGTGTTTTATTTTATAGTTAAAATACTATTACCTTAAACAAAAATACAATGCTTGGAAATTACTGTTTTATTTTACAGCTATAACAAAAATAAAGTAATTCAATATTAGTGTTTCATTTTACAGCTAAAACACTATTACCGTAAACACAAATAGAGTACTTGGAACTTACTGTGTTTCATTTTACAGCTATAATACTACTACTGTAATACCAAATAAAGTCAATGCTATTTACTGTGTTTCATTTTACAGTTAAAACACTATTACCGTAAACACAAATACAGTACTTGGAAGTTTCATTTTACACTGTTACTGTAAATAAAAACTTGTAAATATTGTGATTACCTTTACAGTATTTAACTGGCAACAATTGACAAGTTACTTACTGTAATTCATTTTACAGTATTTAACTGGCAACAATTGACAAGTTACTTACTGTAATTCATTTTACAGTAAGTAACTTGTCAATTGCTGCCAGTTAAATACTGTGAATTCCATGGTACGTTTCTTACAGTGTGTGCATACAGGGCTTTCAGGAACAAAGACTAATGTTTAAATACAAAATAATCGCTGAATCATACCACATGTCGAAATTAGGTTCAGCTTGCCAACTGCAGCAGATGCCATAAAATATGTTGATGTCATTTATAGAATGACAAAGAGCACAAAAGGCTATTAACTAATAGTCCTGGACATACTGTTCTTTGGTGATAGCAACTCATGTTACAAAATAAAATGACTGAAGCAGGAGACAGGCTGCTACCTTTAGCATTTTATTTATAGAAAAAAGGTGTGGTGCAGACAGTTAAGTGTTTTCATAACTGCAGTGCAAAATAATGTTCCTGATACATCTGGGATCCATGTAACTGTGGCTTTAGCATACAATTGTAAATATATCTCCAGTACAGTACATTGCTTTAGAACATGTGTCCTTAAATAGCTACTACAAGTTATATAATGTGGGGGAGAAAGTCATTTTTACTGGGTGAATGATGGAGATCTTGAATTCTTATATTCTCTGTAATTTTCCAGTCCAGCTACACAGATTAGATTCATTTTATGTGCCGTTTTCCTGTTACAAGTTTTTGCCCAAGTGAAAACACGAGACACGAGGACATGTTCTTTTTGGCAGTCAGTTCACTAACACGTAGGCTTGTGTGTTCATAATGTTTACAGTGTTACCGTGTTCCCACACACAAAAATGACCACTGATCAGGATCTGAAGATGGATGGCCAGCCAGCTACGTCCGTCTTTGCTACAAAGGGCACTGATGTAACACCTAAAAAAGACAAAGGAGTTGTCAAGGTATTTACAGTAATTTATTTAAATTGTTTTAAAATTGTCTTTTTGCTGGCACTTAGAAACAAGTATGACTCACATGACATGGTCATGATTTTTCATGGGTTATTCTATATTCTCTGTTAAAAATGTTTATCATTTGAACTTAGAGTTCCTCTTGCTGTCTGCAGGTTGTGAAGCGTCAGGGGCTGGATGAAGAGCGGCCGATGATAGGGGACCGAGTGACCGTCCACTATACTGGGAAGCTGCTCAGCGGGAAGAAGTTTGACTGCAGCCGAGAACGCAAAGAACCTTTTCGTTTTAATGTCGGCAAAGGTAGATTACTTCATGCATTAGTGTTATACCTGATGGGCCGTAGTCTTGTCTCTGACTTAGAGCTATTCTCAATCTATTTATCTCAGTTTTTGAAACCGTCCTAACATGATTTCTTATGATTTCATCACAAATGTCTCAAGTGACATCACAGCATCACTACTAAGAATTTGTTTTCCCAACGACAAGCTGTTTTGTCACTCTTTTGATCACATGTGCAAAAACACATGCACTTTGCTTAAATAAATGAGATTTTCATTCACAAACCATTTGTTTAGAGATTTGAACTTTAAGTTATTATAATTCAAGAAATTGAGCCTGAGCGGATGAGAAAACCTAGAGTTTTTCGAAAATATGCTTTCTTGCTGATAGTTAATTCATATGAATGACAGATCTCTGTCTGAGAAGTGCAAACGAGAATTACAAAGTGTGAAACACTTTAACAAAGCTTGAGACAAATTTACATTTTATAAAACAAAATTACATTAGCAAAACACTTTTACCAAAGAAAAAACAATTTAACATAAACAAAAACAAATTAACAAGATGCGAAACACTTTTACAAAGCTAGAGACACATTTGCAGTTTATAAAACAAATGTACAAGTCCCGAAACACTTTAACATTTCCCGAAACACTTTAACATTTGCCAAATCACTTTAACATTTCCCGAAACTCTTTAACATTTCCCAAAACTCTTTTGTGTACATAAAATGAGTAAAAACAACAGGATGTAGTTTTACAGAGGGGCTATTTTATAACTATCTCCTGGTTGTAGCTTCATATTTTACCGACAGATATGTAAACAGTCTTTTCATGAAAATGTGGGCAAGAAAAATAATATGCGTATTTACTAGGGATGTAACGATATATCGAATATCGTGATACCGCGGTAAATAGATGTCTCAATACCGTCGTGAGACTGACAAAATGTACCGCGATTATGTAAATCATTTTTTAAAAACCTTTATTTAACCAGATGGTCCCATTGAGATCATCGATCTCTTTTTCTAGGGAGACCTGTCCAACATGGTTACAACATGAACATAAAACAACAGATAACACAAAAGGACATCATATTTACAGGGCTACATGTACATACCTAGAGACATTGACAAGTACCAAAAGTATATTTATATCTCGCCCTGTCAATAAGCCTCACCTTCTTGGCAAAAACTGTATTGTTTTTGAAGCGGTGGAGAGACAATGCACAGTTTTACCCACTGCTGTTACCCATGGCCAAAGCATATCTCTCTGTCCCAGCAACATCAGTACCAAGCAAGAGAGTTTTTTCCACAGCAGGGGATATTGTAAACGCCCAAACATCCCAGCTTCTACCTGGAAATGTGGACATGCTCGTATTCCTAAAAGATAACCTTGATGATGCTGAGTGAGTGAGTTAGTGAGTTAGAGTTGAGTTACTTGAAAAACTTACTTGAAAAGTGAAACTTTATTTATTCTATTGCAGGGTCTGATTATTATATTGTTGACACTTTAAAATACTACTATCCTACTAAAATACTGTACAAATCAGATTTATTATTTAATAAAGAAATTTAAAAAATGGAAAAAAAGATTCACATTTTTTCCTTTATTTTTCAATATCGCGATAAACATCGTACCGTGGACCTTTTATCGCGATATTATCGTACCGTGAGTTTTTGGTATCGTTACATCCCTAGTATTTACCGAAATGTAAAACCTTTTTTTTTACATTTTTGTCATTATAATTTAAACAATTACAAAATATCAAAGCCTGATTTATGAACCAGCACATCTCTCATATTTGTTATTTGCTTCATCCACTCACAGGTCAGGTCCTTAAGGCCTGGGATATTGGTGTGATGTCCATGCAGAGAGGCGAGGTGTGCACGTTGCTCTGTAAACCAGAGTACGCGTATGGATCTGCAGGAAATCCAGACAAAATTCCTCCCAGTTCCTCTGTGGTGTTTGAGGTATGTGTGCCACGCCAGTGCCTCAAATGTGTGCATTAATTCTGTATCAAACCAGGGGACTGATCATTTGAAAGCATGTGTCAGTCTGAGATGGAGCAGTCTGCTCATAACATTGTCTATTTGAATCCCTTTCAGTCAAGAAGCCATATACATTCAGTTGTAGTTCAGTGCGGGCATCTCCGTCTTCTTCAATACATTTCTTCAGCTATTTGAAAACTCAACAAAGACTTGCAGTGGTCCAGCTATAGAAAAACAAAGAGTCTTAAGTTGAATAATTGAATAAGTGTAAACATCATAATCCACAGCTATAATGAATAGTTGCATAACAAAACATTTCATATCTTAAGCTACCTGGAGGCAATTAAAGACGGGGAGGCAGGATGTCAGGGGGTTATTTATCTGAGAGGGGATACTCTAAGCTTGTCTATTATAGACGTATGGAGTGTAAACATCTGTCTGATTACACAGTTTATCTGTATGTTTAATTCAATGGTCATCATTTAATTTTAATAATAATATTTTTTATTTTATTTCCATGACTTGACTCCGATTTGTTTTTTGTCCTCCCACACCTACTGTAACACCATTCACTGCAGCGCTCTCACTTTACATTTGCTTCTTATAGCTATTTGTAGAACAATGATTGAATAAATGTTTTCAACAAAAACAGATGGAGCTTCTCAAGTTTGAAGGAGAGGCTCTCACAGGCGATTCCGGCATCATAAGAAGGATAAAGGTCAAAGGAGATGGTTACATGAATCCCAACGATGGAGCAAGTGTTGAAGGTAGGGTAATTATTGTCGTGAATATTGTGCCCTATGAAATGCAAACATCAGAGTTTACATGTTGTCATTTGTGATCCACAGTGCATCTGGAGGGAAAGTGTGATGGCCGACGATTTGACTGCAGGGACGTCAGTTTTATTGTTGGTGAGGCCGAAGATAAAGGCGTTCCTCTCGGAGTGGACCGAGCCATGGACAAGATGCAGAAGGGAGAGTGCTGTTTACTTTATCTAAAACAAAAGTAAGTTAAAAAAACACCTTTGCTCTCTCAAATGCTTTTTGTAGTGTGCCTAAAGTTTCCTGCTTCATTACACCTCTGACGACAAAATACTATAACGTCCTTAGGTAACATTTATTTAATTGTACCTTGATTTCTGTCATTTCCGAATTATTATTATTTTGTATTATTATTTTTTGTCTTTTATGTGGATTTGAAGTATGTTACCAAATTCAGAAATCATGCAACAATTCTACAATAGCTCTACAATGTATTGAATAGTAATGTATCTGTATCTTCAGATACATATGCACTAACATTGTTTTAGGTTTATACTTTTAATCTAGTAATTATGAGGGTTAGTTCTAAAAAAACTTTAAAATCCATCAGTGTTCAAAAGTGAAATCTGTAATTTGGACTTTCAACAACTCACTGAGGAGTCAGACATCCAAAAAATAAAGTTCATTTTAGACAAGATGAAAAGAGATGGCGGGCCACACAGACGCAGTTGCTCAACATTTTATATCTATCCTAGACATAAATAAGGAGTGATTGCAAAAGCAAATTGAACACATTGTACTGCTTAAAATACATAATATCATTCACCTAACCCCGCCCACGCCAACCTCACCTACTTTATCCTCAAGCAAAAGCAATTCAAAGGAGTGGTGACGTACAAGGAATTCATAGTACACTTCATACTTAGAGTTCATGCCAACAAGTAGTAACATCACATAAACCACCCTGAAATAAGAACATTACATAATAATAACACATTTTGAACAAGTGTCTGGAATATTGCTATGTATTGGCATGTATGGCTGTCATGAGATCAGATTTTCACCAATATAATTCACAATAACAAAAGCATTGTATGGAAAATTAAATTGTGTGTTTGGGCAAACAAATTACACTCATACAGTATGTGTGTGTGTGCCATTAGGGTAGGGAGAAATCAAATGCAAAGCAACATAACTGTTTTAAAAGGCTCTGGATTTGTTACACAATAATATAAAATATGTGTTATTGACATGACATTTTTAGATTGATTCACATGTGCGATTTAACACACTATAGTTTAAATGTTAAAAGCCTTTAGTGTACTGATGTCAGTGTTTGATATCTAGAATAACTGACAATTTAAAAGTGATTACTTGTTCTATCAATGGGATCAACTTCTGTCATGTTATGTCTTTTTTACACAGGTATGGCTTTGGAAGCGAAGGTAAACCGGAATTAAAAATTGGACCATACAAAGACATCGTATACGAAGTTACCCTCAAAAGCTTTCAAAGGGTGAATCCTGCTTTCTGCTTTCACAAAAATAAAGGTCACGTTCTACATTAGGTTTAGTTAGTACGTTAGTGTGGTTTTTGTTTCTATGTAAACAAACACACATTGAATAACACTTCGATAAAGTACAACAAGTTCTTCACAGTCTGTACATCATTTTCCGATGACTTCCTTAAACATGAAAACCTGCATTTTTTCTCTCCACTTTTTGTGACGTTAATTGTTTTACCAAAAGGCTAAAGAATCCTGGGAAATGGACCTACCTGAAAAGCTAGAGTTGGCTGCTGTAGTTAAGCAAAAAGGGAATCAGTATTTTAAGGTACTGTCTCTATTCTGTTCTTTTGTCTTAACATTTTCTTAACTTTTTTTTTAATCGTTAACATAAAATGGTGTCATCTTTCTGTATTAGGTAGGGTTACACCACCAGGCAGTGGCCCAGTACCAGCGCATCGTGTTGTGGCTGGAGATGGAGTGTGGGACTGGGATGGAGCAGCAGAAGAGAATACAGTCCTACATGTTGACAGCACACCTCAACTTAGCGTTGTGTTTCCTGAGGACAAAAGAGTACACACAAGTTGTGGAAAACTGCAACAAGGTGAGCTGGTAGACCCTGATGATACTTATCCAAATTTAAAAACCATATAACTTCAATAAATTCACCTTCTGTATTTAAAATGATGACTCTGTGTATGTTATAAGGTGGTTGAGCTGGATGAGCACAATGAGAAGGCTTTGTACCGTCGTGGGGAAGCACGACTCCTCCGTAACGAGTTCAGTCTGGCTATGGAAGATTTCCAGCACGTGTTGCAAGTCAACCCTTCAAATCGAGCAGCTCATGCTCAGATTTCCATCTGCCAAAGCAAAATTAAAGAACACCACGAACAGGACAAGAAGACCTATGCCAACATGTTCCAGAAATTTGCAGAACGCGACGCCAAGGTAAACATTCCTCGCCAAATGTCAGCCTGACTCGTGTGTGTGTGTGTGTGTGTGTGTGTGTGTGTGTGTGTGTGTGTGTGGTGGCTTCACGTGTATTGAATAGGAACAATAATATTAAATGAAGAGAAGACATTACAACTCAATAATAAAATGTATACTAAGTATAAACAGATGATTTCAAGAATAAGGCCCAATATATCAATATGCTTAGATAAGTACAATTCAAACAAAGAATAGTGCAAGGACAATAAACAATTGTTAGAAAGCAGATGTGTGTTATTATATATTATTTAGTAAACCATAACAGGGTGATCTATAAGAAAAATGTGATTTGTGTGTTAGCCCAGGGAGTACATGGGGCACATGGCACATTAACTCTTTTTAATAATGGTCAGCCATTTTGGGTATCATGGGGAAGATATCGATACACCCCTTCAAACCAAAATCTCCCTGCAAAATATTTGGCTAATCACAACAGGTATGCCCTCCATCAAATATTTTACAATGAAATGACTGATTTGTAAATGTTTTAAAGGGCTTTAATCCTCTTTTCACATTATAAACGGCCTGCAGTATCGTCCCCTATTGTACTTTATTCAGTATTATGCTGACCTCTAGTGTTCATTCATGGATTTGTTGATTTTCTCATCTATTTATCCAGATCCAGATGCTCTTCTCAATTCTCAGTAAATACTAAGATAAATAAAGCACCTAACTGCATTTTTCAATTTCCATACTCACAGACTTTGATCCCACAAGGTACACAAGTGATTAGCTCTCTAATATGGTCAAGTGCTAGACCATTAGAGACCTTAAAGGACACTTTGTAAATCCACATTTCTGCAAACTTTGTCTGATGCAATTGTCCGCAAGTCACAGCTTTGTGACAATTAACAACACTAAATAATTTTTACATTTTTAAACACTACATTACCAAAGACTGAGATGGTTAATAACAAACAGCACATGAGTCATGCAAGCATAGGCTATACAACACTTGCTTGCCTTGTTTATTCCTCAAAACATATTTTAATTTGGCTTTAATATACTGTTTTGGCAAAAACAATTGGATTTATTTTTTGACAATTGCCACATTGTCACATTCATATTTACATCGTTCGCAGACTTTGCAGCTTTGTGCACTAAAGACTTACTAGGTGACGTCAGTAATGTCCCTGAAGGGTTTAAGGCCTAATGGGGTTGTAGACTGCAGAAACAATAATTGGGGACATTTCAGAATTCATCAGTTTTATAACTCATTCTTAACAATATCTTTAAGACTGCTTATGTATACACAAAAAAAGAACCAAGCAAGCAAGGCAAGCTCTCACATTTGACCTTTGTGTGCTTCATCTCCCCTCAGCAGGTTAGAAAGACGAAAAGGAGGCGGGATGAGTGCGTGAGGAACGGCATGAACGGTGAAGTGGGCATCAAGCGACGGTGGAGGAGTCAGGACGGTCCATCGGCAAAGTGACATTTGAAAGGGAGAAAAAAAAGACATGGCTTCCTTTGCTTCTCAAGCCCAGGGAGCAGAGGCAAGAAAAAGGTTGTAAAGAAGCCTCTAATCCAAACATCATTATCCCAAAATCCAACGTTACCATTCCTGCATATAAAAAAGACTTTAAGCAGGGACGTTTGCAAGCCAAACAGCATTTCCCATGTCACATGGACTGTGTGACTGCCAGGACGAATTAGTACTGCAGAATCAGAGAGTAATTGGTGAACACTTCTAGCCCCCACCTATTATTATTTGAAAAAGATAGTAGATTTCTTCAAAAACACAGATGAGTAACATTTTATTTGTCATTCAGACTTCAAACTTTTGCTAGTCTTTAAATGTGCAATATGTACTTTGGATAAAAGGTGTAATAGGTCCTGTTAGCTTGGTGTAGAAAATCCTGCATTCATTTAATGTTGGGACATTTGTTCTATAATACTACAAATCCAGGACTCAAAAAGATTACCCTCCAAACATGAATCTGCAATAATGCAGGAAATCATGATTGAAAGCTCAAGTTTCTCATCAGCAGATGCAGTGAGTATAATCTGAAAGCACAAACTACAAATACTAAATTACAAATATAAATCTGTAACTCTGGTGTTGTGACAAATTCAAAATTCTCTTTATTTGGTTTTAGTAAATGCTGAATTAATGTAATTTGTAACATTGAGCTACTACCTATGAAGCCAAATCAGTAGTTGTTTTTTAAAGCCTATACAAGGAACCTAAACTGAGAGAGATTATTTCCAGAATTACAAATCAATTCACAATTCAAATTCAGCGCCTTGTTTTGGGCAAATATGAGGCATTGTTTTATGATGGATTAGACTGCTGTCATGCACTAAAGTAATTTATTCATGAATACATGCATGAAAGGTCATTTTTTGTTAAATGTATTTAGTTGTTGTCCATTTAACCGTACAGTACAAACTGTTTTTCATGAGAAGCCAGGCTGGTATTGTTTCAAAACAATGATGATCTATGGAAGTGAAAACAGATGATAACTTTTTTATGGAGCGATAACATAACATTTCAGTGGCAGCTGCAAAAATCTTAATAAAATAGAAACTGAGAGTTGAAATATACATATAATTAAATTATTTAGCTCTGGAGCTTTGGTAGATTTGACTGATTGATGACATTCTTCTCCTGTTGCACTCATGTGTTAATCTGTCAGCTAATTGCATAAACAAGCATGGCACAATCTTCAACACACATACATTTTCCTTTAACAGCTGGCTGTCATAAATCCACTTAATTATAATATAATCTTTTTGCGAAGGGAGGCAGTTGATCCTAACATCACCTCCATCCCCGCCTTTTTATTTGACAGGGAATATGTAATACTATTTGACCCTGTGAGTGTAAGCGGGAGAGAGACACAGTAACCGCAATTAAGCTATAAAACCGTCAATATTTCAAATCTGGTCATTTGATCAACTTCGCAATGCTGTGTGAATGCTTTTGCCTCAATCCAGGAAACGTTGTCTCTCTATTTCACTGCGTCTATTTCATGTTTTTTGTTTTTTTTAAGTGTATGACTGATGGTTGATAGTGGACAGTGTTGCACTTTGGTGACTGTAAAAACCAACACTGTTATATTTTCATGAAATATCTGGATAAAGTCTTGACGATAATCTAGAGATGTTTTATAAACATCGTTTGGTTCAGAATGAAAACCTTAGCTGTCTTAAATATTTTGTGGGGAGTGTGTATGTGTGTGTAACTGTGTGTGTGTTGATATACTGTATATTGTTGTTGCTTATTAGAAAGGTTTCTAAACAGCTTGTTGCTATATGTTTTCAAGTACTGCTGGCTCTAAACATTCAAACATTTTGTACAGTGGAAATGAGCATGAAGTACCTCTTCTAGCAATTATTATTGCATTTAAGATTATACAGAATATTTATCCCCTCATTGTCATCTACAAAAAAATACCCTGGGCTCTTGGAGCTGTATTATTCATTTTTGATAACTTGCCAATGTCAATTATAGGAATATTTGGAAAAGTTTGACATAAACAAAATGCAGCTAGTTAACTGCCGCACTGCCGATTGAGATTGGTTTTATTAGAAACTGTTCTACAAAATGTTTACATATATTCAAAAGATCTTCACCCTGTAAAGCAAGATTTGATCAATGTTTTAAACTGGCATTTATGCAATGAAATATTTTCAGACAAAAATTAAGGTACCTTTGTTCATGTCTTCTTTGTATATATTTTTTATTTGTTTGCACTTTAAAAGCATTTAATAAATCTAAGAGTTGCATTAATGAAACATGTCATTCTTCAATTGAGAAGCCAATATTTTATTGAGAGTTGACATGGTGAACTTGTTTGCAAAGTTTTTTCATTTACACGTTCAGCAGTTACAGAGCAACAATATTGTTCATTTGGGGTCATGTTCACCTGATGTTTTCTGTTTTAACTCTATTTTTGGTGAAATATGGTCTTTACCTGCTGAATACTCCATCATACTCACCATAGTAGAGCATTTTCTGATACCAGTGCGTTCAGACTAAAACAGAACAATGTAAAGTTGTGGTCCAAATAGCTAAAATATGCGCTGAAACTTGTTAATAACCGAGGGGGCCTGCAGATTCCAGTTATTCTTCGTAAGCTCATGACTACGAGCGTGTTTCGTAACATAGTCTGTCTTTTATTTTTATACTAACATTGATAATAGCTCCTTTGATGTGTCTTTCTACGGGGTCAAAATGAGTAATTCCCCACAGGTTAAAAGTTCATTCTTTACAATTTTACCACAATGTTATTTGATCAGTTTGCTCACTTGTCATAGTTAATTTTTCTAAACTACAAAAGAGCCTCTTCCTTATGCAACTCCATTAGTTAATGAGACATTATTACCAGATAACGTTGAAATAATTTAAAGTATGGCACATTGTTTATTACGATTGGCATATAAAATAAAGACATTACAGTATGAATCAGTAATATGAATAAAACAAGCACAATTTTCTTTTCATAAATCTTGTGAAAACAGACGTAAAAAAACACGAACAAAATAGTTTGTTATCCTTAAATGTAAGTAATGTCATTTTATGGCATTTACATGTTACACAAATGATACAAAAGAACAATATACAAAATGATATGAATAATACCCGCACCTTCTGTACAAAATCTATTTAAAGTTGAGACTTCAGTAAAAATATACTCTTTGTGGCTCTGCCAACAGGCTTTCTCAGTGTTGTTCTTTATCAATTGGTATTCCATTGTCACACCCAACTCGAGTTTGTTTGTTTTCACCAAACACTAACTTGTGCTGAATTGTTCCCTTCCTGTGTGTGCATTACATGCACATTATTATGGTGACAGTTATTCTAATGTCAGACACACTTAAAGGTGGGGTAGGTAATTCTGGAGAAACCAGCTCGAGTGCACTAGAATTTGAAAATACACAGCCGGAAAAAATCTGACACTTCCTTACAGAGTCCCTCCTCCAACACACACGAACGCACACATGACCAATGAGGGCACGAGATAAGTTTGTGCCCCGATGGAAGGCTGACAGGCAGTTAGGCCATCCAGTTATTTTAGCCGGGCCGACTAAAATGATTGGTCGTGCTTTTTACAGATTACGACTTCCACAGATGACGTT
Organism: Champsocephalus esox; assembly: GCA_036324585.1. Taxonomy (NCBI): domain Eukaryota; kingdom Metazoa; phylum Chordata; class Actinopteri; order Perciformes; family Channichthyidae; genus Champsocephalus; species Champsocephalus esox. Next base: position 26,234,575 of record CM070495.1, read on the forward strand.
TTTTTTCAAAGCACTTAAGATATTCTTTGCTATCGGGATGTTAAGAGCATGGAATATAACAAAAAGTGTATCTCGAGCTGGTTTCTCAAACTTACCTACCCCACCTTTAAAAGCATTCCATGGATGGAATATAACAAAAAGTGTATCTCGAGCCGGTTTCTCAAACTTACCTATACCCCACCTTTAAGTTAAACTTAAGGTGCAGGCAATGTCCAAAGTTTGAATCGGACAATAAGTGCTGGACAACCGTTCCTTTTTCATATTACTGCTTCATGTAGCTATATCCACAATTTGAAATTCAATTTCACCTACAAGTGACTTAAGTGTTGAAACGGTATGGCTTATTTGGCAAGTGTTTATCATGGTTAATTTACTCTAGAAGTTGTACAACCTGGATAAAACCAAACACTAATTTTCTCAACACTTTTTCTTTACAAAAGTAACAGTTTAAAATACGAGTGTGAATGCAAGCATGCCGTTTATTTATGAAAAGCAGGTTTTAAGGTTCACTTGATGAAAGAGCTGACACAACTAAAAGATACATTAATTGATCAACAAAACACTAATACATGATGCATTGTGAGGATATTAAGTTTTTCACGGTTACCTCATATTCTGAGAAGTTTTAATGTGCATTTGTCGCTGAAAAATGTATCAAGTCAAATCTAACAGATTAAATGATTAGGAAAGTAATCAGTGGTTTCAGCTCACAGCGACAGGAGTTTCTCTGAATAGGTTTGAGGCTTTGTTTGTTTTGTTTGTTACTATTTCACATTGGCTATTTAGAACATATTTCAAAATATTTTGATGGACTATTAAGTATTTTGAATATTTTTTCTTGAAGATCATGATATGTGGCTAAAAGCAGATGTTCCCTTTAAAGTTAGGTGGACATTTTATCTTTACACTATTTTTGTCAGAATTCAAACCCTCAAATGATTATTACAGTTATTTAAATGACAGAAAAGCATTATTTGTTTGTTAATGGATCATTTGTATGCCTTATAAACATATGCAAACAAAGATTTTACTGGTCGCAACCAGTATGCTTTAGCAACCAAGGACAGGGGGGTACGAGTTTTAACATAAACACTTGGGGACCACAGCTTTAAAAGGAGTCAGAGCACTGGCTTGAGGGCATGATTATCTATGACTCATGATGTTCGGAAAATCTGAAGTAGCTCCAGTTTACTCATTGTCACTAGGACACTACGCCGTCAGATGAGGTCAACTTGACCATTTCAAGTCCTTTCTTCCCTGATCTGTTGAATGTCAGGTCTTCAGTTGGAGTACATAAGAAAGAGAACCTCTAAAAAAGAAGAATATAGGTTTTAATAAATACAAATAAAATAACATGTTTATTAAATATTTAACTATTATACAAACAGCTTACCTGTCGCAGTGTACCAGGAGTAGTGCACACCCTATACAACATAATTAGAGGAACCATGAGTGTGGAGGAGAGAGTAAACCACCAGCCGAGAGCATATCCCCACCAAGGATACTCAATAGTGTTGTTGAACTTCAGAGGAGTGTATTTGATCAAGGAGAAAACAAACGTTGCCTGAAAATAGTCATGGAGAAGTCAGTTAAAGTCTGGGGTTAGACAATGAACACAATTATGTTGCAATGTTCCCCAAATCTCCCAAGCTATAATAGACTAAACGTTTTTTTATTTGTATTATTTTATTTATTCTACTAATTCATCCAAAAAAGAAAAAAGTATAATTCATACACACAAAGATAAACAAAATTAGTAGAAGCGGGAGGGCTGAAGCATAGCTTATGGGAAGTAGCCCTCCTGTGAATCATCTTAATATAAAATTGGCATTATTGCGTCAAAAACGTATAGAAATTAAGGAGTACAAAGAAATAAAGAAAAACTAGGGAAAAAATAAATTGAAGTTAGGGAACAAATAAATAAATAAATAAATATATATATATATATATATATATATATATATATATATTTAATTTGCAGACTATTCCAAGACAGAGGAGCTTCGCATCTAAAAGCTGTCTTCCCTAAGACAGTCCTAGCAGTTGGCACATTTAATAAAACCACAGCATTCGATCTCAGGCAGTAGCCACTTACAATTCTCCGTGAGATCATGGCATCCTAACATGGCTTTGTATATAAAAATGTACCAGTGACTGAGCCTCCGTACAGTTAGTGAAAGCAAACCAGCCCTTGCATACAGGGTACAGTGATGGGTTAATGCTTTACAGTTTGTCACAAATCTTAGTGCGTGTGATACGCAGCATCTAACTTGACCAGGCAATTGGCAGGTGCATTCATATAGACCAGATCCCCATAGTCCAGCACAGGTAAAAAGGTCACAGTGACTAGCCTTTTCCTGGCCTCAAGTGAGAAACAGGACTTGTTTCTGAAAAAGAACCCTAGCCTAACCCTCAGTTTTTTTAGCAGGTTATTGACATGAAGTTTAAAAGTGAGACAATCATCAAGCCAGATACCAAGGTATTTGTAACAGGCAAGAACTTCAAGTTTTGTTCCTTGCGTAGTTACAATATCTAAAACAGGCTCTGGTGTCTTTTTAGCTTTAGAAAAGAGCATTACCTTGGTTTTGTCCACATTTAAAAGAAGCTTTAATTCAGAGAACTGAGTCTGAATAGTGTTAAAAACAGCCTGTAATTTAACAACAGCCTCCTTAATGGTGGGACCTGCACACAGTGATGTACCTGAACGCGTTCAATGAACGATCGTTCATGAACGCGTTCATATTTTGGGTGAACGTGAACTGAACGTACTGTATTTCCGCTAGTTGAACGTAATTGAGAATGCGTTCATTCTCAGCGCTGTATAACGGCGTTCAAAAGTGCGTTCATTCTCAGCACTGTATTATAACGGCATTCAAAAGTGTGCCAGATTTGATATGCCTTTCAGCCGAAAACCCAGTTAAAACACACCGTAAACAGGCTTCAAAATAATGCAGAAAACCACCCAATCTGGAAACAGCAAGCTGCCTGTGACGCGTACGCACCTGTCACCCCTGGCTGTCGCACTAAAATATAAATATACTAAATATATCAGACTCCTCACAACAAACAATGTGGAACCGCGGAACCGGCGAGCATTGAATGAATGAATGAATTAATTAGTATGGACGAAGCCGAGAGCAGCTGCAGCAGCACTCGCTCAGAGTGAGACTCTACGGCGTCGGCGTATGAGCATTTAAAAGAGTTTTACGTTAAAGTCAGTACTGACTCAGACGGAAAAAATAAAACGTTTGCCTGTAAACTGTGTCCGCCCGGTTTGAAAAAGCAAGTCCGTACATCGACGACGTCGACAACAAACCTTAAACGGCACATTGAGAATAAGCACACGACTAGCCTTTCACAGTATGTGCGAGTGGCGAATAAAAAAGAGAGCCAAAACAGATCCACTACCACCCAAATCCCATTAACATCGTACAGGAGACAAATAATAGCTCGCAGCAACGTATTGAAAACATAACTATAAACTAGTTCATTTTTGAAACCATGAACTTTAGTTCAACATTTTGAATTATGAACTATGAACTGAACTAGTTCATTTTATAATGTGTGGACTGTGAACTAAACTAGTTCATGTAGAAAGTGAACTTTCCCAACACTGCCTGCACAATACATCACAGTATCATCCGCATAAAAATGTAAAGTAGCTTCATCCACATTAACACCTACGCTGTTAATATATATGGAGAATAAAAGTGGTCCTAAAACAGAACCTTGTGGTACACCATTAGAAATGTTTAACCACTCAGAAGACAGTCCATCAAAATGAACACATTGGGACCTTGCAGAGAGGTAGTTCACAAACCACCCCACTGCAAGGCTGGATAGGCCAATACTGACTAGCCTCTGCTTTAAGATGTGATGATCAACGGTGTCAAACGCTTTGGAAAGGTCAATAAACAGAGCTGCACAACTCTGCTTATTATCTAAAATACTAGTAATGTCATTCACCACTTTCATTGTGGCAGTGATGGTGCTGTGTTTCTTTCTGAAGCCTGACTGATGTTTAGACAGGATGTCATTTGTACATAAAAACTCCTTTACCTGTTCACTCACTAGGCGTTCAAGAACCTTAGCCAGAACTGACAATTTAGAGATTGGCCTATAGTTATTTAAAATAGTTGCCTCCCCTCCTTTCAGTAAAGGCAAGACATAAGCAGACTTCCATACTTTTGGAATTGTATTTGTGCTGAGGGAGAGGTTAAAAAGAGAAGTAAGAGGTGGAACAATAAAATCTGCAGCTATCTTTAAAAAGAAAGGTTCTAAGTTGTCCGGGCCAGCCGGTTTCCTAGGATCTAGCTTAGATAAGGCTTCATGAACAACATTGACAGTAAAAGGAGTACAACTGAAAGGGTTTTCCAGACCACGTTGTTCAGAGTCACAGACTGTAGTGTTCACTTTAGCAGAGTTAGTCACAGAATCAAACATAGAACCCCAGGACACAAAATGCTCATTAAAGCAATTTAGCATAGTAGCCCTGTCCGATATAGAGCCAGATGCTGTGGTAAGGCACGGAGGTAGCTCATTACGGATCTCACCGGTTGATATCGATTTTATTGCTTTCCAACATTTCCTAGGATTATTTAGGTTTTCTGTGGTAACTGACTATATAAAGTGAAATTATAGTCCTGAAATAAGTCACTTGTTATATCAGCCAAAACCTCAAATGAATAAAATGTTTTCCAACAATAGAAGTTTTGTTTAACAAGTGATGAGCATCAAACCCCAATTGACCGCTAAATCCCCCCCGATAACATGAATAATGGATGTCAAGCTTTGGCTTTCACCACATGTGGAAGGGGTGAATATAAATTGATATGGAGATGTTTTTTTGTTGTCCATCTTGAACCAAAAACAAAAGAGAAAAGGGTGGAATAGATTAAACACTGTGTTTATTAATTGATAGCAGATCCACAGTATGGCAATTCCCCTCCAAGTCCTGGATGTCCCTGAACACGTTACATTCTGTTTAAATGTTAAAGTGAGGATCTCTACGAACTTCATTATGTTCTTTTCCCTATGGTAAATTGCAGGTACAATTTGATCTCACTTTTAAATGTTTGCCACTTGTGATATTTCACAGGGTTGTCACCATAAATGCGATAGGCAGTGAGCTACAAGTATCAGGGTTCATACACTTTTTCACCAATGATTTTCAATGACTTTTCCATGACTTCTCAATTACCTTTACCTCATTTTCCATGACCAAAAATTCCCACTGAAAATGGTTTATTTGAAAATGGAACAGGAAAATAAGGTCTGCATATGAAACATGTTGTGCCTATCTAAAACAAATCAAATAGTAGGCTTACTAGCTTCTACACGCTAAAGCAACTGTAGTCAGGGAGGCAAAGTCATCAGGTATGAAAAAGGTGGCAAGGACCCGACCCCTGACCCCCTGAAAGCAGCAGTGTCAATAATAACAGAAATGCCAAAGAGTCACATCTAATAGAAATATATAAAAGCATTTATTTTAATTGTGTAGCAGTCAGTTTATAATTCTGGCAGCACTGTTGAGCATTTTGAAAATGTATTGTCATGTTTGTGTTTCATGTATTTGTGTATGCATATGAGTCTGTTGATGTTGGACATGGAGCTGCTGTGACGCAAGTCAAATTTCAGACTTGATCTGACAATAAAGTAATATCGTATCGTATCGTATGCCTCTGTGCAAGGCTGAGTCTTTCTATCTTTATAGCCACTGGTGTAAAGTAACTAAGTTCATAAACTCAACAAGTACTATACGTGGGTACAATTTTGAGATACTTGTACTTTATTTAAGTATTTCAATGTTTTGCTACTTTGTACTTCTACTCCTCTACAGTTCAGAGGTACATGGTGTACTTCTACTCCTCTACAGTTCAGAGGTACATAGTGGACTTCTACTCCTCTACAGTTCAGAGGTACATGGTGTACTTCTACTCCACTACAGTTCAGAGGTACATGGTGTACTTTTCCTCCACTAAAAGTATGTCATACCTTTAGTTACTCTACAGATGTGGATGAATGATGTGAAATATAATCAAGTGTTAAATCAGACTTTAGTTCGACCTGGAGTAAATCCACCAGCTACCCTGCAGTATACAAAGTCATTCAAAATAGCTGCACCTTCACCAGCTTTGAGAACACTTTCATGATCAATCATTATAAAACATATCATATATATTATTCTGAAATGGACCAATCTGCACAACGACTACGTTTACTGTCGCTACTTTCACTATATTTTGATGATAATACTTTTGTACTTTTACTTGAGTAACATTTTGAATGCAGGTCTTTTACTGTAACAGAGTATTCCTACACTCTGGTACTTCTACTTTTACTCAAGTACAAGATCTGAGTACTTCTACTTTTACTACAAGATCAGAGTACTTCTACTTTTACTCAAGTACAAGACCTGAGTACTTCTACTTTTACTCAAGTACAAGATCTGAGTACTTCTACTTTTACTCAAGTACAAGATCTGGGTACTATACTTTTATTAAGTACAATATCTGAGTACTTCCACTTCTAATAATGTACAAGATCTGAGTACTTCTACTAAAGTACAAGATCTGAGTACTTCTACTTTTACTAAAGTACAAGACCTGAGTACTTCTACTTTTACTCAAGTAAAATACCTGAGTACTTCTACTTTTACTCAAGTACAAGATCTGAGTACTTCTACTTTTAAGAACAACATCTGAGTACTTCTACTTTTACTCTAGCACAATAACTATACTTATACCACCTCCGTTTATAGCCTATGAAAAAAAACTATTAGAAAACGAAGGCTAAAGCTAACGTTAGCGGATAGTGACAATGTATGCTAGCTAGCTAGCTCAACGATTCCTTAATGATATTTTGACAGAAAAATATTTCAGTTCACATCACGCTCTGCCGCTCTGCTCTGAACACCTGAACGGCCCGTTCTAACAGCTGTTCACCAGCGGTGCAGTCTGTGCCACAGTGACTCCGCACAGTTAACGAACGCACCGTAGATAATGTAGCTGACCCTCATACCGGAGCAGCATAGTTCAACCCACAGGCAGGAAGATTCGAGCACACAGCTCGCGCTTCATATATTAAAACACCATGCGCGTCATGATGGCACATAACAGCTCGCGACCGCAGATTATTTTGGCGATGAGATAAAATGTAAATTATATTTGACGCAACTTTAGTTACATTTCCATGACTTTTCCAAAACATCGTTTTCCATAACTTTTCCAGGGCCTTGAATTTGCATTTTGAATTTCCATGACTTTTCCAGGTTTTCAATGACCGTATGAACCCTGAAGTATGATAAATATGTTTCTGCCATGGTTTCAATCTAATTGAGAACTATCAAACAATCAATAAGTTTGGTGGTAGCGTGGGATCATGGGAATTTGTCTTGGCAGTCATGTTCTCACTCTCGTTAGGATTCCTTCAAGTCTTACTGGCATAGCTTAACTATGCCGGCAGCCAGGCTGCATATCATTTGAATGAGTAAACTTGAACTGACTCACCATGCATATTACTGGAGTGACATACTTCAAACAATACTTTATCAGGGATGTTGGCTTGTAGCCGATCATGTCCTCTATGTTTTCGTAAAACCGGTCTGCACCTGTAAATAGATTGAAACGCTTCAATAAGGGAATTGAACATTGCACTGAAGAAACCTCACAGACGCTTTTTGTTTATTAACTCACCGTATATCCATCCGATACAGAAAGACTGCAGACTGGCAAAGAGAAGGAGAGTCATCCCACTGCAGGCATAGTAGTCAAACAGCTGGAAGATGTACAGCCCACCCTGTGTGTGAGACATCAGAGTTGTTGTGTTAGGGTCTTTCAACATGAGAACAAAGGTTATTGTTAAAGAAGTGGCTTGACATTTCAATAGGATCTTACTTCTGTGATCATCACTAGGCCGACGAAGAAGCTAAAAACACTGATGGCAAGGAGAAGAAGTTTACGTCGATGGCCAACGTGGAAGAAGGAAGGGTTTGTGTCAGAAATCGCTGTGACGATGGCTTCCAGTCCAACAAACTGAAACACAGAGCCCACAGTTACGCACTAACTCTACATACCGTTAGCATTTTTGAGGGCACATCTCTCTCAATACAGCACAATCCTCTGAACAGGTAGTATTATTATAATGATTAATGTGATATCTTTTGTAATCTGGATTCCTCTGGATCTGGTTCTGCAGTGAAACACACATAGTGAGTAAGTATTGATATACACAAGCCAACATTTTCTCTCATAAATGTTCTCAAAATAAATTTACATTTTTAATGAATTTTTCTGCATCTGAACCCTCAACCTAAATTCAGATCAAGACATTACGACTTATCCCTCACCCTACTGAAATTCATTGAAACAATTTCAGTGGCCATTTGATACTGGCTTGTACCATCTGTTAGCTTGTTTTTTAGGTATCCTGCGAACCCACAGATATTCAAACATGCAAAAAAAACAGCAGCGAAAACATGACTAGAGGAAATAAATGGATCTATTTTTAACTGTCAGACAACCGCAGAACTTTAACAAAGGGCAAGACATCATAAAGCCAAATCCCCTACAAGTTCATTAAGACTATTATGCAATCTATGTGTAATAAAATAAAACATGTATATATTTTAACCAGGTGAACAAAAGACCAATATTTTGTAATTGTTTTGGATGATTATTAAAAAATATAACATCTCCAAATAATATATATCTACTGCATATTCATGTATTAAAGAGAGAAACAAAATGTCTGATTCTTGTTCTCTCAGTGCTACGGAAGGGTCTGCTTACTTCACTGTCCAGTCCCAGTAGGATGATCATTACAAAAAATAAAATCGCCCAGAGCTGAGGAAAAGGCATCATGGCGACCGCTCGAGGATAGGCAATGAACGCCAAGCCAGGACCTGCCGTAAGAATTTGATGGTCAAAATAAATAATGGATTTTTTTCTGCTGTGGAGTCAAATTAAAATGTCACATTAATTTGAATGAGGAGCATTTTGTGCTATTGCTGATCTAAACCTACAATGCTATTCTTATTGTCTGATTAATAATAGTTGTCTACATTCTCACCTGACTCTGCCACTGTTGATATGTCTGTGTTCTGCTCATATGCCATGAATCCAAGTGCAGAGAAGATGGCAAAACCAGCTACAAAACTGGTCCCACTGTTTAGAAAGCACAAGTACACACAGTCCCTAAAAATAAAAAGACACAAATATATTTAAAACTCCATTACTCTGTATTAGGGCTGCACGATATATCGTGTCGTGACAATAGTCGCGAAATGTGCATGCGCAATTTTTGTAATCTTTTTGAAACATTTACTTATTATTTATTTAAAAAAATTTTTTTAGGACTTGCGATATTAAGTAGGCAAATTAACTCAAACACGTCATGTTACAATTATTTTGCTGCTTGCTACAAAACTAAAACTTGCGCGGCTCCCATGTCAGGGGTACTTGAGTGAGTGACATGCAGGCTCTGCATGCACAGCAAACCACCAATCACAATCAAATCTCCAAAGCAAACAGACCCCGTGATTAAAGGTAAAAACACTGAATAAAGTAGTTTCATGTGTTCCTCCAGGGCAGTTCGAAGCTAGCTCAGCTTGCTCTGATAACTTAAGATCCAGAAGTCCGTGACTAAAATCCTTTAAATTAATCCGGTTAAATATAGTTATAAAAACTACCAATTGTATAGCATTAAAGTTCAAGAAAGGATGGTTTGCGGAAAAGAAAACAGTCTTTTCTTCAATTCCTATATGTTTTCATATCGCAATATATATCGCAGGGGGAAAAAAATCGCAATGTCAGTTTTTTCCAATATCGTGCAGCCCTACTATGTATTAACATATAACACGGTCACTCATCACATCCTAAACTGGCCTAAGAGGGCTTGGTAAAGGTATGGCATGGCTCCGTAATTCTGAGAAGCATTTTTTAAGAAACTTCACTTCACACTCTGTGTTTCCTTTGTGTAAACTACTCCAAAATGTGCAGCCTAAAATGGGCATTAGAGATGTTCTGGCCAACGTCTCAAAACGTCTTGTATATCTCCAGAGACCGTTTTGCTATTGAAATCACTGGCGCTACTGAAGCTGCTGCCTGGGCAACTTAGTGTTAGACGTTTTCTTTATTTCGGTGGGAATCAACAGTACCCACACTGGAAAAACAAACTGAATACATTTTATTTAACTTACTTGTAACAATTGTTGTCATACTTGTTATAACTGCCAAGCGCAGTAAGACACCCAATGCAAATAGCATAGGAATAAAATATTTGTGTGCCAGCATCCATCCACACCTGAAAGACAAAAAAAGGACACGTTGACATCTACAATAAATTACATATGAAAGGCAGTTACTGTTTCTGAGAATCCACTGTATGCTGAACACTTTGCTAATCTTTTACACTGCTGACGACTTATGTGACATCAGAAAAGCAATCATCTGCCAAAACAGTTACATTGGAACTTGTGATGCCATTTCAAAAAGTGTATAATTAACGAATCCGTTCAAACTCCGAACTCGGATTACCCTTCTCTTTTGCATGTGTATTCAAATAAATTCATATATACCTATGTTTTTCTCATTAAGTTGAATGCAATAATATGATGAAACAAAAAAGAAGCTTCTCCTGGTTCTCAGCAGGAAACCGATGGACTGTCCACTCCAAGTAGGGAATGAGTCCTTACCCCAAGTGAAGGAGTTCAAGTATCAAATCAAATTTTATTTGTAGAGCACATTTAAAAACGATTTTGGTCGAGCCAAAGTGCTGTACATGTAATTTAAACACATAAAAACACATTACATCACAATAAATCACAACAGATAAAAACAACACATGGAACAGTCAGGAGTCGTAACCCCACTCTAACTAGAATCTCGGGGTCTTGTTTTCGAGTGAGAGAACAATGGAGCGTGAGATGGGCCAGAGAATCGGAGCAGCGGGAGCGGTACTGCAGTCGCTTTACTGCACCGTTGTGACGAAAAGGGAGCTGAGCCAGAAGGCAAAGCTCTCTGTCTACCGGGCCATTTTCGTTCCTACCCTCACCTATGGTCATGAAGGATGGGTCATGACCGAAAGAACGAGATCGCGGATATAAGCGGCCGAGATGGGTTTTCTCCGCAGGGTGGCTGGTGTCTCCCTTAGGGATAAGGTGAGAAGTTCGGTCATCAGGGAGGGACTCAGAGTTGAACCGCTCCTCCTTCGCGTCGAAAGGAGCCAGTTGAGGTGGTTCGGGCACCTAGTAAGGATGCCACATTCTGGAGGCTCTGTGTTGTTAGACAGATGCCTCTAGACTCTTGCTATGCTTACTCATTGTACTCGTTAATACTGTGAAATCGTCTGTGCTTAGTTATACTGCTTAGCAGGGTGTTCAGTAGTGTTCTGTGTTTAGTGTTGTGTGGGTAAAGAAGACCCAGGTTAGCTCAGCGGTTAGCTGGAACTGCTACCCCCCGCGACCCGACCACGGATAAGCGGGAGAAGATGGATGGATGGAAAAAAGAAGCTTCACACTTTGCTTTAGTTTTCTGATTTTATCTCCGGAATATCTTAATTTTCATGAATGCTTGTTCAGATAATGTGTGTTTGTAAGGATAGGATCACCCGTAGATTAAGAAGAGTCACATATCCTCCAAAAAAAGAAGTGGTGAAGCGTGTGTTCATACCTGTGGATCGCTGAGGCGGGATGAATCTGGGTAGAGGTAGAACTTGATCCCATTTATGGCCCCTGGCAACGTAAGTCCACGCACAAGCAGTACCACCAGCATCAGGTATGGAAATGTGGCAGTAAAATACACTACCTGTGGAAAAGTGAAAGTTAGTTTGTGGCTTTTAGGCAATGTCAAAATATGAAAGCCATTTACAAAACAGGTGTGTGGTCTGGGCTAATGTGCAACACGACGGACTCCGTGACATACTGTAGGTCCCCTGTGTGGATATGAAGCGCTCATTTAGGATCCATGCTTTTGTTGACAGACATATATTTTGAGTCCCAAATAGTCCGAAAAATAGAGTGATTAAATGTGACATTTTGATTGTGGAAAATAGTTATTTAAGATTAAATGTCTTATACATAAACTTAATCCACCCAACCAATGAAAGGATCATCCACTCATCATTAAGAGAATCGATGACAGAGCAGTTTCAATTGCGAATGATAATCTTTGGCAAATTTCTTTGTAGTCATCTCCTCACTCAAGTATACCTCTTTTCCATTTTGATTTACTTGTTGTTCCGGGAAACATTTATGTTCAATCATTAACTTCTTAAGAGCACATAATATTGTCAATATTTAATGAAATGGTAGTGAAAGCGGCAAAGTATCCGGAAAAGTGGTATGATTGCACTTCCAGTAAAGAGGATAATTTGATCTAATGCATTGTCGTTAAACAGTTAAATAGTTGATGGTACTTTACATACAACATACAAAATGCTCAGTTCTTTGACATACCTTCCCAGTTGACTTTACTCCTTTCCAGACACAAAAGTAACAGATGATCCAGGACAACAGAAGACACAGAGCCAGCTCCCATCGTATGCTGCCTAACTCATGGACACTTCCTGTGATATTCAAAACTCTCTTCCTGCAAATAAAATGTTCAGTTGTAATTCAGAAACGTCAAGATGTTATTGCCATATTTGTATTTTGTTTTATTACTCACTCCCAAAACTCTCTCACTGGTGATGTAGAATTTGCAGCTACAGTCCAGTTCAAATAATCATTCTTTCGATCAAACTCCACACAGGTCTCTGTTGCAAATACAAACATCATCAAATGCTGCCTTGGTCAAAACCACGGAATGGTAGGCTTTTCCATATAGCCTAGTCTATCAATGAAGTAAATACATAGACAGGTATGACCATTCAACACTATTTGTGGTCCCGAAGAAGACATTTTTCTATGTTTCTAGTTTGGAAGCCAATCATGGTCCTGTGCGTAATTTACAGTGTAATAAGAAAATGTAAAGCTCCAGAACTCACTTAATAAGTATGGACTTTTCAGGGAAGTAAAGGATGTCTTGTGTAAGTGAAACATTTAAAAATAAACATTTTCCATGAGAGACCTGTCTGGTAGATACTTACTTACAAGTACTTAAGATTACATATATGTAACATAACGTGAATTGTATCACAAAGCCAGTCAGAGTTAAACTGACACCTCAAGATTTAAAATGTTTCCAGTAGCTGACATTTAAACTTCAGATCCATAACCTGTTGCTACAATGAGCCACAAATCAGATTAATCTCTCTAGAAAACAAAAGCAAGACACTAAACACAATAAACAGTGGAATAATCAGCAATTATTTTACTAAAGATCCATCATAATCCAGTTATTTGTTTAATTCAATGCATTATTTTCAGTCAGATCACATACCAGCACATACCTGTGTTCCAGCTGTTTCTGCAACTGGCCCAGGGAAGCTCAGAGTTGAAAGAAGAGAAGAGATAGAAGAAAGCCCAGGCCAATATGATGATGTAATATATGCTGGAGTATAAAACAACCACCTGATGGCCAATGCCCATACCTGCCATACACAAACAAAAAGCACAACAACAAATAGATAAACAAACAAACAAACAAAAAACAAACAAAGACAAACAGCAAAGGTCTTTAAGTCACACGCTCAATTCTTGAAGGTAGTTAACGTTAAGACCAGACTAGTTTCAAAAATGATACAAACAAATTATAAAGCGTAAAGATAATTTTAATTTCAATACAAAGAAATCCAATTTATAAAATATTAAATTATACTTATTCAAATATATAAAATAATGGAATGAAAAATAAAAAATATTGCAGTTAATACAGTACATTTACTATGTACAATAAACTACACATGTTTACAGTGATTAACTCACATTTAAAAAAATATATAAACCAACAAACAAGATTAATACAACATTTGATTAAATATTCTAATATTGTAATTTAAGGGTCACAGTCATAATGGGATCAGGTAGCAGAATATGAAAAACGGGGTGTTTATTGTTTCTGTTTTCTAGTGATTTTATTTTTATTTTTGAGAAATAGAAAATGAAAATCATCCCGTTTTTTAAATTTAGTAAATCCCTTTTTGACCATGATAAAGAAACGCCTTGTATTTCAATTTTGGTTTTTCAATTTGAAAACGAAAATCAAATATCCAGTCGTTTTTTGTTTTTGAATTTCCATTTGTGAAAAGAAAATCCAATGACCAAAACATACACTGACCCAGAGAGCGCCGTTGATCCATTATTTGGCTATTTATTTACATTCATTTGTATGTTGCCGTATATTGTGCACCCACTGAAAAACTGTCCAGCATCAGTAGAATGGCTTACGTGGTTACTTGTATAGGTTCAGGTTGTTCTAGAGACTGTTGCTTGGCGTGGCGAGAATATTGCTCCACTTTCTCCGGTCCCCGAGATTCGGCTTCCAGTAGCTCTGGAGAGAGCTTTCGCACCTGTGGCCACTAACGGTCATAATTTCTCTGCTTTGTTTCAAGACCCGCATCAGAAAGCTTTTGAATGGTGGTACTTGTTTTCCAGTTGGTCTACCTGCTCTTCACGTAGCTCTGCATGCAGAGACGTGCACAAGTACGGGCTAATGTTGCCCGGGCAACTGCCCGTTTGGCATTTTGTGGCTGATCTGCCCCTCTGGAGAGAGCGAGAGTTTCTTTTTGTTTTTTCTGTTGTGGCCAGTGGTGTAGTGGGGATTTTTGTACTGGGGGGGGACGCTATTTTAAATTAGTGCGATCAAAACTCACTGTTCTGTATGGTACATTGTACCTTGGAAATCAATAGTGGGTACACTTTACCCGTTGGCGGATATAGGTATACAGCGACCTCTGGCGGTTCTAGTGTTAATGAAGTATGACGCTGCGCTGTCAGTACACTTGTCCCTGTTTGTGATGAACGCGCTCTCAGCTGGTGAGAGAAGCCCTGGCTACTTGATTTACCGACTTGATATTAACCAGCGTTGAGATCTCGTTTGTTAGGGTTAGTTTAGATAACTCAAACATATCCAGGGTTTGAACTGGCTTCGTAGTACAGGGCACAGGTGGCTGCATAGCAGTGCTAATGTCAAAGACACAAACATTATATTTTTATTTTACCAGGATGCAGTGACACAAATATTTGAGAAGGCTTAGCCCAATAAACACGAAATAACAAAAATAAACCATTTAACTACGTAGCCTACTTACTTTCTTGTAGAAGTACAAATGTCCAGGAAATATGACAAAAAATCAACAAGAACTGCGAGCCGGCATGCACAACGCTCTGCTTCCGTAATGCTTCTGAAACGCTTGTGAAACGCGCCCGGTAGGGTATGACGCAGGAGGAGGCCGGACCAAAACAGCGGCGCAGTCGTAACGCGCCGCAGACGGACCCAGTGGAAACTTGGGGTCAGGTGAGATAAAGGACTCTCTGAGTGTTTAGATAGTTAACTTTAGTCTAAGTTATCTCAGTGGGTCTCAAACGGTTTGGTCACAAATTATTGAAAAGATTATTTCCGCGGCACACCTTCCTATGATCATTATAGTTATACAAAAAATAAGAGAATAAAGAAAAAACAGTTATGAAATACTATATGGCAGTAAAACAAGAATACAGTTTGAAAGGAGAGTGATGTAAAATATCCATAAAGAAAAAGAACATCTGCTTACAATTGTGTTTCATCTGGGTGTTGAGAGATGTATCCATAGATCTCTTAATGTTGCTCTCAAAGTGCACCAGATTGATGCTTTTAACTTCAATATTTAAAAAAAAATCTTCCCGGACCCCCCTAGAGGAGGTGAGGTCTGCTCCCCACTCGTAAAAAATAGCACTTTACCCCTGCCTATATGCCGTGAGTTGATTATCGAGCCTTCATTGTAACAGTCGCGGGTGTACTGTGTGTTTGCGTGTGGGGAGTGCTTTTGTGCATGCTCTATATAACAGTGGTTCTCAACTGGTCAGGTCTCGGGACTCACTTTTTACTTGGTCAATACATCGCGACCCAACATTTTGAAGCACTCAAATCTATTCAACAAAAAATCGTGCTGTAATATATACGCTTTTCAGCATACAATATTAATAAAAGTGAAGTACAGTGCATATATCCCTTATATCCCTTTACAGAACTAAAGTATGCTTTTAAAAAAGGTTTAATGAGATGATGGAATCAAAGATGAACTGTATAAAAAGGCACGCATGCTGAAAACCCAACCCCAGCAGGGGGGTCTGGGGGCATTGTCCCCCAGGAGATTTTTAGAAATACTAACAAACTATGCATTCTGGTACACTCTGAGAAGAAAATAAATAAATCTATTACTACCCGACATATTAATAATTTGTATGCCATTGTTGCCAGATCAGTTCGATAAAGTCATGCCTAAACAGCGACATTTTACACGATAAATACGGGTTTAAATAGCAGCATTTGCCACGGAAGGCGAGTGGCAGCAACAGTAAACCTTCTCTTACTCTGGCATCTTGTGGCAACTCCCGTTGAGCAGCGGCAGATGCCTCGGCAAGTTGTGGCATCTGTGGCATATGCCGGAAGGACTTGCCACAGCTACCACAGAGTAGCGGCCTCTGTGGCATATGCCGGAAGGACTTGCCACTGCCTGCAGATGCCACGAAATGCGCTTGCTGTCTCTCCATTATTCTGTGACCTGTCAGTCATCAGACCGGGGGTCACATTTCATTATGTGTTCATGTTTATCTGAAGTTGTACCCATGGATGTATAAAGAAGAGTTCTACTGCAAAGTTATTCTCCGTGGGGACTTCCGGCAACAATCTTGATTCTGATTGGCCAGAAGACTCGAACAAACATCAGCAAAGATATTTTATTGAGAAGATGATCACTATGTGACAGAAGTTTTCAAAACCGTTTATGGTCTCCGGTACTTCCAGTCCAACGCCGACTGCATGCACAGCGTTAGAGAGGCTAAAAAAAGAAAAGACGAGGCTCTCCAGTTCTGTCTTCCCCAGAAGGTCCAGCCGCCACCTCCGACGGCCCGTGACAGACCTTCGCTCAGGCTGCCTCACGACCCTCCCAATTTAAGATCCCAAAACAGCAAAAGCCACAGCCCGCCCCGGGTCCCCCACCCAGGCACGAGGCGAGGACAAGCTGGCCAAGAAAGTCCCCAGCTCCGACAGCGGCTGCACCGGCACAGCCGGCCCAGACCTTTGGTCATCAGGCGAGGAAGAAGAAGAGAGCGGCCTGACAGCCTTCCCTCCTCTCCTCGGTGGAAGAGCTGGAAGTTCCCTGTTCTCCAGCTCCACCTGTTCTGACTGTGCTTCCGGAGGCCATCCATGCCCCCAACTACCCGTCGCCTCGTGAGATGTCCAAACGACATCCGGTTCGCGCCATGGGGAACGTGGACTTTACGTTG
The DNA here is from genome assembly GCA_036324585.1 of Champsocephalus esox. Classification (NCBI taxonomy): domain Eukaryota; kingdom Metazoa; phylum Chordata; class Actinopteri; order Perciformes; family Channichthyidae; genus Champsocephalus; species Champsocephalus esox. Next base: position 26,251,940 of record CM070495.1, read on the forward strand.
GAGACAGCAGGTTCTGCTGCCCGTCTAAGTCACACAAGCACATGTCCACGTTTTTCAATAAAGCCTATTCCACTGTCGTTTCCAGGCTTGACGCCAAGGGCGCAGTCAAAAATAATGAAAAGAAAAACAATGAACAGTCAGGTGACAGTGCCGTTTCTGAGGGGAGCTGTCGCCTCTCTCAACAAGCGGACGGTAACCGAGTCTGTCAACGCATTATCACCTCGCGCATGTGCAGTGTCGGCAGTGGTTGTCAGTCAGGGGTACTATCGTGTTCAGACACGAGAGGGCCCCATAACACAACTAATAAAAAAGGCACAGAGAGCCGACAGCAGGGCAGAGGCCACTTCTCCTCTCACTCTCATGAGCGAGAGGTGGAAAGCGCTCACAAGCTCAGCTTGGGTGTTGAGGACGATATCACGGGGCTACAGACTCCAATTCGCTGTCACCCCCCCTCACTTCTCTGGCATTTTGCATTCACAAGAGAGCAGGAGATTTTCTCGCTGTTAGAAAAAAAGGCCATCAATATAGTGCCCCCCGAACAGAGTCAGAGCGGCTTTTATTCCAGGTAATTCCTCGTCCCCAAACGGGGAGGTAACGGAATTCGCCCTATCCTGGATTTAAGGGCTCTTAACACATACCTCAGAAAATACAAGTTCAGTATGCTCACTCACGCATCTCTGCTGCGTCTCGTGCGTCAGGGCGATTGGTTCACATCAATCGACCTGAAAGACACGTATTTTCAAATCCCAATATATTATCCAGACAGGAAATATCTGAGGTTCGCTTTTCAGGGTGTCTGTTACGAGTACAGAGTGATTCCCTTCGGCCTGTCTCTCAGTCCACGGGTGTTTGTACGACGTACGGAGGCAGCAATCGCCCCGTGGAGACAACAGGGCATTCGCCTGGCAACCTATTTAGACGACCGGTGTAGGTACCAGCTGTGTTCGGGGTACCAGATGTGTTCGGGTGTATTTCCGTCGCATCCGTCATCCGTCATATTTTACGGCAACTCAAGAGGGCCATGATGGTCAAATTCCGAACATTTAAACATAGCCAACACTTCATTATTTACTTTGTCCGTTATTATATGTAGAAGATTATACTTTTCTCCGTCATGTTGTTTCCATAGAAACAACTTCAAACAGGCATAGTCTACACTTCATTCTTTACTTTGTTCGTTATTATATGTAGAAGATATAAATGTTTTCTCCGTCATGTTGTTTCCATAGCAACTAGCATCACAGCCACTGCTCCGTTTTTAGAGACTTTGCACACGTTTTTCACAAACATTTTCACACGCTATGAGTACTTCCATTCGCTTCGTCTTGATCTGTAGATGTGATTTGATGTGTCGTGTGTCCCCCAACTCCTCACCAGAGTTCAGATATTTAATAAAATACTCAGGGGAGTTTCATGAATTTTCATGCCCAAAGCCAAGCACTAGGCCCTGGGTAAATTAAGAGGCTGATCTCGGGCACTTTTGTCCACTTTCCCTGGTGGTAGAAACTCAAGCCAGACATCCCTGGAATCGTCTTAGAGAGTAGATCAGGGGTGGCCAACCCGCGGCTCTCGAGCGCATGCGGTCTTTGCCTAGTTTCATGCGGCTGTTCAGTTCATATCGAATTGTGTGAGTTTGGGGGAGAGACACTGACTCCTGACTAGTGTTGCACGGTGTACCGATACTTGAAAGGTACCGCGATACCCTGCCGTTAAAAACGTTACGATTCCTCCGTTTCATTAGTATCGGTACTTTAAGAATGACGGGGGAAAGTACTCCGGTGAGAAAGCGCCGTTTTAATAAGAGCCGTGTGTGTTCAGCGCTGTACTTCCACTCCCTGCACTGCAGCAGTGCCTGAAGTCCCGCCCCTCTCAAGCACGCTCAAGTGCCTCCTCTCGTGCACGCGCTAGCTGCTAAGGCATCTGAGAAAACGAGAAGCATGGCTGCAAGTGGGAGTGCAACTGCCGCTGCGCCTCGGCTTGTTGACAAAAAAGACGCCAGAAGCTACATTTGGATGTATTTTAGCTATATCTCTGACAGTGAGGGCAAGCCTACGGACACCACGAGGCCTGTCTGTAAGACATGTATTCATTTTATTTAATACGAATTCTTGTCATTTATTTTATTTATTGTTCTCATTGTTTAAAAGTTTGTGTTATGGTTATGGTGTGAAATAAAGCACAATAATTACATTTAAGACTGTTTCCCTTTTTTTTTAAAAAGTATCGAAAAATAATCGGAATCGCAATTCTTGACTTAGTATCGAAACCAAATTGTTGGTATCGTGACAACACTACTCCCGACAGTTAAACCTGATATTTAGTAGGTCTGTTAAGTATTGAATGCTGATAATTCTGACGTAATTTGGTAGGTCAAAGTTGTTTGGGCTCGGATAAAATCGCTCCGTTACTTTCGTCCTGTGTTACTTTCGTCCCGGCTCTCCCTACGTGTGTATGTGTGGTGTCAGGTGTCAGTATGAGAGGATGACAGCGAGTCTAATTTTGATGTGGCCCAAGAGCCAATCACAATAATAGCTGCTATGCAGTGAACCAGTCACCTTTGAGGGGGGGGGAAACCTGTCGTTGATTAAACACTATCCAGTAGGGGTGTAACGGTTCACAGAAGTCACGGTTCGGTTCGTACCTCGGTTTGGGGGTCACGGTTCGGTACGGTTCGGTACAACAACAAAAAAGCAAAAAAAAGTCCCAAATGCATAATTCCAGGTTTGTTGTTATTTATTTCTGCGCCCCGCCAACGAGCCCCGCCAACGGAGCCCCACAACGAGCCCCGCAACGGAGCCCCAAACGGAGCCCCGCAACGAGCCCCGTGCCCCCCCCTGAAATTCAAGGTCTTTTAAAAAATGTTTTTTTTATAGCACCAAATTGCAAATAACGCTTTCATTTTAAGTTGTGAGTTTAGTGTTTTTGACCGTAAGTAACACTGATGCATTAATCAATAACAATAATCCACAGCTCCTCTCTCTGCTCCAGAGGATTTAAAAAAAAATATCCCAATGCCACAAAAACGCATCAGTGACGTTGAAATCTTGTCTCCAGAAAACAAAAAACTGAAACAAGCGGTATCAGTGACTGTGTGTTTGATGTGGCTCTTTGCAGTAACATAGAAACAATGTGGCTCTTAACCTCTGACTGGTTGGCCACCCCTGGAGTAGATGATCAGTGGGGCCTTGTTTTTACTGAATGATTTGTTTTTTTATGGGGAATTCAAATATGAGCTTATTTTTAGGATTTTCAGAAACTTTGCACACGTTTTCACAAACATTTTCACGCTAGGAGTATGGGAGTACTTCCATTCGCTTTGTCTTGATCTGTAGATGTGATTTAATGTGTCGTGTGTCTCCCAACTCCTCTCCAAAGTTCAGATACTATATACAAATACTAAAAGGTAAATAAAACATGAAACATAATGACACAATAACAATCTGAAAGATATGTATTCTATCTACACATTTCGTAATTATCTTATCTAGTGGCCTTATAAAAGTGTTGGCTAAAGTAACGCAGAATATATATATTTTTTAATTGTAAATAATTAGAAACATTATTTATGTGCACAAGTACATGGGACCCCACCATAGCACCCCACACATAACAAGCTGTCCCGAGTTCCTCCGGCTGCAGTTCCGCAGACGGCCGGTGTGTGGCAGCAGAGCGCTGAGAGCAGAGGGAGGTGAGTAGACGGATATGACGGATGACGGGAGCGACGGAAATACACCCGAACATATCTGGTACCCCGAACACATCTGGTACTGACACCGGCTCCTTCTTGCACAGTCGGAGCAGGAGGCTATTACGCAGACGAATATCCTCGTGAAACACCTGCTCGACCTGGGTTTCGTAGTAAACACAGAAAAGAGCATGTTGGCCCCAGCTCAGACTGTACTCTTCCTGGGCTTATGCCTAAATTCAGTGTCCTTCACAGCCCGCCTGTCAGCGGAGAGAGTGAAAGCTTTCAGGGCCTGCCTCGCTCATTTCCAGCCACACAAATATGTTATCTTCAGATCATGTCTGCGGTTGCTGGGGCTCATGGCGTCAGCCGTCCTGGTGGTACGACTGGGCAACTTACACATGAGGGATTTTCAGCGCTGGGTAGCTGCCCTCAGACTGGAGAGTGATGGTCACTGTGGAATGCGTAATGGCACTGCGCCACTGGCTGCACCCGGTTTTTCTAGTACGGACGTACCTATGGGTGCTGTCCTATCACGGAAAGTGGTCACCACAGACGCATGTCTGACGGGCTGGGGGGGTATATACGAAGGTCGACCTGTGAGGGGTCTCTGGAGCAGAGATCTCCAATGGTCACATATAAACTATCTGGAGCTTTTAGCGGTGTTTCTCACCCTAAAACACTTTCTGCCTTTTCTCAAAGGACATTATGTCCTCGTGAGGACAGACAAGACGACCACAATATCGTATATAAACTGTCAAGGGGGTATGCGTTCTCTCCAGTTACACATGCTGGCGCGCAAACTGATACTATGGAGCTGCGGCCGTCTCCTTTCTCTGAGAGCAACGCACGTACCGGGGGTGATGAACCTCGGAGCGGATCTGTTGTCCAGAGGTGCACCACTATATGCAGATTGGACTCTACATCCAACAATTATGAGTCAGTTGTGGATACGTTACGGCCGAGCTGCGGTAGATCTGTTCGTGTCAAAAGAAAACACTCAGTGTCAGCTGTTCTTTTCAATGCGCGGTCTAAACGCACCGTTAGGCGTGGACGCGCTCTCGCACGCTTGGCCGCCGGTCCTTCTGTACGCGTTCCCAGCCCTGGTTCTAATACCTCCGACTCTGGCCAGAGTGAGAGAGCATCGTCACACGCTGATCCTGATAGCTCCGCACTGGCCTGCAATATATTGGCTGGCGAGATATATCAGCTGCTGTGTGGGCAGCCATGGCAGCTCCCGTTACGCAAGGACATACTGTCTCAGGCGGGGGGGGCGATTTTTCACCCACACCCGGAACGCCTGGCACTATGGGCCTGGCCCGTGAGTGGTATAATTTGAGTACAGTGGGGCTTCCTCTATGACTGTAAGTGGAGGGTGTTTGAGGAGTGGTGCCTCCAAAAGGGACATGTCTCTTTTCGATGTCCTGTCGGTGTGATTTTGTCATTTCTACAGGACTTGATTGATAAACACAGAGCTTTAGCCCTCATAAGGGCAAGCCCGTTACCAGGCAACGACTCTCCCACTGGATTGTGGAAGCGATAGCTTTGGCTTATACGAGTCAGGGTTTGCAGGCACCAACGGACCTGCGTGCTCATTCTACTCGTGACCTGGCTACGTCCTGGGCTTTGTTCAAGGGTGTTTCCATCCAGGACATTTGTTCAGCAGCGAGCTGGTCTTCACCGCTCACTTTTGTCCGTTTTTACAGATTGGATGTCTCTGCTCCAAGTGTGGCCCATGCAGTGCTGGGCCCCGTGTTGGGACAGAGTTCTACCTGTTGAGTACTGATATTTGGTGATTTTCGAGATAAGCATGTCTAGCAATACGGGAGTCTCAATATCCCATAGTGAGACATCGAACGGAGTGTTATGAATGAGAACTATAGGTTACTAACGTAACCCCAGTTATCAGAGTGACATGAAGTGAGATGTCTCACCAGACAGCCCTTCTTGCTGAGGCGAAGCGAGAAGAGGTGCTTATTTTTGAATGACGCTGCGTCGTAGCGCAAGCTACTTAAAGGGTGGTCGGATTCCCTGACGTGGTCGTCAAGATCACCAGCCAATCAGGATTGGCGTAATGAGATTGATGCTTCTGAGGCATTCGCGGGGAGGGGTATCCCATAGTGAGACATCTCACTTCATGTTACTCTGAGTGCTGGGGTTACGTTAGTAACCTATAGTTTTTCTCAGGTGCGGAGGGATACTGACTTGTTGTGAAAAGTAACTTACAATTCTACCCGTGGTATACGCTCAGTATATCACGGCTAAGAACCAATCAGATTGCTTGATTTGACTTGTCCGTTTTATAATGAGAAACTAATAAACTACGATATGGTATTATTGCTCCTATAGCCTCCCATTGGATCTTAGAACAGCAAACTGCATTGGATTTTTTTTAAGTGAATTAAATACCTATCTTTTTAATTGTGGGTAATTTTAGTTGTATCATTGATCATGTTTTATGGTGTTATGGTTCTGATATAACTTTTCTGTTTGTTTATAACTTGTTTTTGATTATGTTACTCACTCTTTATTTTGTATCATGTCTTACTCTGTAACGCACTTTGGGCTGCATCTTGCATGAAAGGTACTATATAAATAAAGTTGTATTAGTTTATTAGGTTGCATCTTATTACATCCTTAGCACATAGACAGATATTGTCGTCTGAACCGTCACATTGCTTTTCAAATGCTTTGTCCTAAATTCACTGCAGCAACTATAGAAGAGCCATGTCGTTTTTTGACTTACACAAATATTTATGTTTTAAAAATACTTATTTGATTTCACATTGAGATTCTGATAGTAATTCTCCAACTTTACCTTCAAAAAGCGGACAGATTTTCCTCCAGCATGTAATGCTTCCCTGTTTGGTGTACTGGCCGAGAGACGTCTCCAAGAGAAACAGAGGGATGCCGCAGGTGAAGAGGAAGAGGATGTAGGGGATGAAGAACACGCCTTGGGGAAACGGAAAGTTACACCACATAAGATGTTTGAAGTTCAAACTCATAGGGTAACCCACAAGAATCACGCCAAGAGTTTTGAAAGATATCAAATATCTAAAACATTCAACGTCTGCTCATCAGTTTAGCAGTCAGGGTATTTATATCAGCTTTGACTTTCTTCTGCAGTGTTCATGTTTGGACAACTCATCTGAATATGCATATGTTTTCTGTATTTGTCTTAATCACAGGTGTGTTATCAAATTGGTAAAAGTTTTCAAATGTATGTTAAGCACTTACAGTGTCTTTTTTCTAAATGCAACACAATTCTTCTTTAGGTTTCTTTTGATTTGTCTTTATTTGGTGTTTTTTTTCAGTTGCTGTACAACTGTACAAGTACAAGTTTCTGAACAAATACTTTTTTTGAAGTGGCCAGGTGTGATTTGTTTAACTTTATCACACCCAATGAAACAGGGCACTTCAAGGATGTCTGGAGCGCATTGCATTCCCCACAGGGAGAGAAAGGTGGGATCTTTTTCTTGTTATGAGAGAGTAAATCATGATTATGAGATAAGTGAACTTTCCTTTTCTTTGGTGACAGCATTAGGAATATGAATGAATGTGGACAGAGAAAGCTGCATAGAACGATCCAAATACTACAAAAATATGAGAAGCTAAATCGTTTTTGGAAATTGAGATTCTGACTATAACACAGACATACATTATGGCAATAAATAAAGAACTTGCTGTCGGATATTTCAAATTTAAATATGTATTGTTAACAGTTTGTGTTTTATACAGTACATCCTGGGTATGTACTTTTAAAGAAAGTAGAAGTGTTGTTCCTTAATTCTTTGACTACAATGAAACTTACCTCCTCCGTTTTTGTAGCACAGGTAAGGGAACCTCCACACATTTCCTAAGCCTACGATTTGTCCTGCAACAGCCAGAAGGAACTCAATTTTGTTCGACCACTCGCCTCGGGTCAGGGTTGGGGGTGCAGGGTGGGCTGTGGCCATCTCCAGCCTGAATTTGTCCTCTGGCTCGTAAGGCTTTTTCATCATACTGTAACAAGACAAGGGCAAAAACAACAAATAGTTTAAGTGGTTTTCAGTGACAGAAATACGATTCTTACTTTAAATTTGAAACCATTTATAAAAGAAATCTCATTTATTTGTTATTTTGAAGTAGCAAAGGGTTATGACAGCACATTCTTAGTATTTCAATTTACTTTTAGTACCGGGTAAGCAACGTAACAAAAATAATCACTAACCACAGCAGGAATATTGACATAATTTAATGACTGTATTTTAATGTTCATAATTTGGACAATGCCAGCAGTCTTTCTGTATTAGGTCAATAAAGGGTCAGTGCAGCTTGGCAGGAGGGTAATTCTTCCATCAATGTCGCTTTTGTGTTACTGCCTTGGATTTAATGTGGGAGGGGAGCAAATAGACTGGAACATATGTGTGCTACTGCATTAGCTTTATATGCGTAGATTCTCAAAACAGCTTTACCAGTTATTTAAGGGTCATAACGTGAGAGTTGTGATATCAACTCCTGCAATGTTACGCTAATTATGAAGTATCTAAAAAAACTAAAAGAAAATATTTAAAGCCTGTATGGCTTGGTTGGTGGTGTAAGTGGACAGTAGATCTGACAGATACTTGATCTTTGAGGCACGAATAACTCTGGATATGGATTCCTCATAATTATTTGTCTTTTCTAACTGTGACTAAGTTAATGTATTAGCAGACATGATATTTCATAGTTGAACCAAGAACTTTATATACTGTAATAGTGCTTTCTGTAGTGCAATTTCTTGTGACTTAAAACCTACATTTAAAATGTTTTAGGGTGTGCCATTTGGGGCATAGATCCTACTTTATATATTTTTGTTTTAAAGCTCATACTGAGAAGGATAAAGGAAATGGTTAAATGACAACCTGAAAGGAATAATATCTTTTATAAACGAGCATGTCTGATATGCAACACTCAATAATTGATCAGGTCTCATAAAAGGCTTACAGCCACCAGCTCCCTTTTTTTTCTAATCAACAAGCATCCGCGGAACCCAGTCAGTAAAGATTTTAAATTCCATTCCCTGTTTATGTCCTGAATTTGTAAAACTGTATTACATTTACTTGCTCATGCAAAAAAACAACCCTATAACTATAAATGTTGTAGCTGATCTAGACTACTTGTCTTTTTTTCTATTCTGTCTGGGTACAATATGTGACACCAAAGTAGTCCTGTTTGCCTCTGCAAAGACCTAATGTTGCTACAGGTGCCAGCTCGTTCACCTTATCTCATCTTAAATACTTGGCTCTCAAAAGGTGGTATATGCTAAGGTCCCTGGGAGTCATATCTGAATCTTTTGAAAGTGAAACTGGGTAGAAGTAGAAATACCACATTGTTATAATAATTTTTCAAATAAAGTTTCAAACACAGGCCCTGCAAAAAAAGGCAGTTTTTGGTGCAGGCGTTTACAATGTATAATATATACTTAAATAGAGGTAATATGTAGGTGTTCATACCAATATAAAATGCAGAGCTTACTGGACAATGAAAATCTATTTTATATGCAAAACATATATAAAAGTCTAGCGTAATTTACACATTATGTAATACTACCTTTTCTATGTTACAGACTATATCTTAAATAGTAAGAAACCATAGCTCAATATAGACTTGTCAGTTTCCTTGAACAAGACAATAATGAGCCCCAAATGTGGCACCAAAATATAAGTGCATGTGTAAAAGCTGTCTGCCATATCAATTCAAATGTTGTGGTACAGTGCGACATTGTCACACTACCAGATGCTGGATACAGTTTGGAAGTTCGGTACATTCAAATAAACTTCAGTTCTGTTTGCCTTCTCATACAATTTACCTTTACCTTCTCATTTCATTTTCCGTTGCCTAAGAGTCTAACAAGTTATATTCTTCATTGACGTCTGCTGTGCACCCACAAAAGCTCAGTGTGGACAGACACGCTGTATGAGGTTGGTGTAACAATTTTGTATGTTTTTGGGTGAATTTAAAGCTATCAATATGCTTTTTCAAAAGGGCTTGTTGAATGGTTGAAAACAACACCCAACACCTTTCCAACTCCAAATTTGGGACAGCGTCTGACCATTTCTGTACCTCCTATATTTTCCTTTTTCTTTCATTCATTATTCTCAAAAATTACTTTTAGTCACTTTATGTATATACGAACCTGCAAGATTGGACTGATAATTGTTTCACCTTTCTATGATTGCAGGCTTTTCGCTATGCTTTTAATTATGGATGTCCAGCACAGCTTTGCATTGCATGACTTCAGACCAGAGATGGAGTACTCGAGTCCTGGACTCGGACTCGAGTCGGACTTGAGTGCCGATTTTCGGGACTCGTGACTCGACTCGGACTCGCGCACTGATTGACGCGACTCGGACTCGTGAATTCTCGCACAGGATGACTTGGACTCGGACTCGTGAATTCCCCCCCCCACAATGACTCGGACTCGACTCGTACATTGACGCTCCGACTTGGACTCGAGCACATTTACTCTGGAGTCTGATGTCCTCTATCCTGTATGGCGAGTTCACGTACTGGGCCCCGCTATTCCAGTCTAGAGATGTCTACAGACACACCCCGCATCGTGCTGTATGCTTTCACACATTCTGCTTCCACATTGGAAAAGAGCAGCGCAAAATGCTCGTTATGTGGAAACAATATAGAAGAGAAGGCTCTGTAACACATTACTATAAGGGTCGAGTTCAGACATACAGGCTGTCTTGAACACTATCATCAGAGTAACGTGATCTAATCAATAAATAAAGATTCAGCCGATAGAAAGCACATACTTAACATGCAGAATGACGTCATTTTGCATGCTAAGTAGCCATGTGCTTTCTGGGGATAAATCTGTATCAGTAAACTGATTTAACCCGTAAAAGTTCCTCCAAAATAAGAGTCCCGATCTTATTAGTATCAAAATAAAAGTGCAAAACGAAAACTTTACCATAGGAAAATATTGGCATACAAATATAATCACTTCTCTAAAAGGTAACTCATTTTAAATATAGTTTATTTATATATAATAATAATATTAATATTAGAAATAAGCTTTATATTTGTATAGCACCTATTACAAGAATTGTAGCCAAACTCGCTTCACAGCAGTTCAATAGACAGGATAACAGCAATGTAGAGGAGCAGCTACATTTCAAAACATATATCCACGAAGATTAATACATGAAGACTTGTGACTCGGACTCTTCTTAAGTGACTCGGACTTGAACACAGGTAATGATGACTCGGACTCGACTTGGACACTCCTTGGGTGACTCGGACTTGGACTCGACTACGACTCTCCCTTGGTGACTCGGACTTGGACTCGGACTCGACTACGACTCTCCCTTGGTGACTCGGACTTGGACTCGGACTCGAAGAGTGGTGACTCGAGGGTGACTTGGACTCGTGAATTGGTGACTTGACTACAACACTGCTTCAGACATGGCTATTGTGAAGCTGACAATTGAGCGGCCCAGACCAAGCAAGGAGGCAGAGGCAGAACGTCCAAAAATATAACCCGACGTGGGTATTTATTAAAACATGGGCACAAAGGTCACAGCCTCAATCAATCCTGCAGTTCTCCTTGTCCACATCCTGCAGCCACAAGGATCTCACACACACCCAGCCCTCTCAACATACAGAGACACCGAGCCTAAATACAGCCACTCTAATCAGCACAACCAGACACAGGTGAGGGGGGAGGAGACAACACAGGACACCAGGTGCACACAATCATCAGCCACAGACAACATATACTGTGCAATCACGCCAACAAAGTGCCCCATCACCCGGCCTGAAGCCGTCAGTCCATAGTGACGAAGCCACCTTTGTCACAGCGATACAAAATGTTGTACAAATAAGTTTGTTTCTGCTCTCTGAAAATGATATGTCTGGCATTGGTATGTGAGAAAACATACCAGTGCTATCAAGGCTGGAGGGCTGAGTGTTTTTATCTCACAAACATTTCAGTGTCAATGGTGGTGTCCCTGTTTGACCTTCCAGTTCCAATTCACTATGAAATTCCTCCCCTCAGTGTAAAGGATGACCTCAGGAAAAAGACTGTAACACTGCTCAAAATATCAACTGCATCTATTCAGTTAATATCCTATAAATTGTGTCATTGTTGTCCAGGAAGACAACACTCTAATTGAACAGAAATGCAAAACAAAATAATGTTTTATTTATTATATATTTACAATATCTTCTTTTAAACTGGTCTGGAGTAGCGTAAACATTTTATTTTTTATATATAGAATTTGTTGTTTAGATTATTGTTAAGTTATCATTTGGCACAGTGGTGTTTTGAGCTTAATGCTTACAGCAACATGCTATAACATACTCACAATAACAATGTTAATATGCTAATTATATACAGTTATTATGTGTATCCTGTTCACTGTGTTAGTTTATGATGGTTTCAAGCCTATGTTTCAATAATTAGCATTAAAACCAAAGGTCTACAATGTGGCTGACATAACGTTTTATTCTTAAACAAAGTATTGGACACATTTAAATATTGACCTGCTGGTGGCAAAACACGAAGTGTGTGGTAATCACCAAATTCAGCCGGATGAATATACTGGGAGACATTTAGCCTTCAATTTCAATCCAACAGTTCATACCAAAGTGGTACACTACGATCCCTTAAGCCATGACTAATGTGGCTAAAAGAAGTGTACTATTAATGATCACCAGTCTTAGGTTTCAGCTTGAAAAAAAACCAACATTGGAATATATTTTTGTCTGCCTGTGGATGGAGGAAATGACTATCTCAATTTAGTTGCACAGGACTATAATTCCTGGAAGACGAGTAGGACAGAAGAAAAGTTTGTTGCTCCTTAGCAAAACGTTTAGGTGACCGTTGGAAAGTTACAAGTCGAACTCCCTGGACAAATACTGACAAGAAGAGGGCTGTTATGAAACATATTTCAGTTATTCTTACTTGATGAGTAAGTGCCTTTTTATGTATCTCTGTCTAGCATCAACAGGGAGGAATGGGTTCAGTGATACATACTTTTCAATTTAGATTATCTGATTTTCCGAGGTTAATTAAGTGTGCAAATAAACTCAAGATGTTAAAAAGGGAAACATGTATTCATAACATACAGCTTGTATTTTCTGAAATCGATCATAGCAAAATACTGTATGATTTATATTAGTCTATAGAAAAGTAACCTTTTAAAGAGTTAATTCGTATACATCTGGTCAAATATTTGCACAAGACAAGACAAATGCATTTGGTCAAATATTTGCACAAGACAAATGCATTTGTTCAAAACTATGTGAGCTTTCAGCAGCAATGATCACAGCCTGCGGTATCATACTAAACTCACTGAATAGGGGAAATAGCTGCTCTGTGCAGCGTAGACAGTAACCTTTAGCCTACATTACACAGCTACAGGCGCAAAGCAGAAGTGCAACCACACGTGCCCAACAGTCTCTGAACTGATACCATTTGTTTTATCTTCAAGAACCCAGACCCAAGTAATGCTCATTCGCAAATGTGTAAATAAACACAAATCAATTATATTAAAAAGCTGATAGTGACCTCAAGAGCTAGTAGGTACCTGTTAAGGTCGCTTCACGTCTGTAGTCTGTGTAGTTATTCTCCCATTTAGCCCTAGCTGGGATTCACCTGGTGCCTTTACGGGGAAATACAAGTCTAGATCTCCCAGTTTCTCCAGGACAAGTGCTCTTCCCAGCTCTAACCATTAATGAGCCCATGAGTAGAGGCTTGAGAGAGCCGTGTTTGTATAACAATGAGAACCGGAGGGGACAAAGTGAGGGAGGAGGGGGCGGGTGTTATGGGTTTCTGAATGAAAAGGCGGAGACTGTTCATGGAGGCCACGTGGGTCTCATTGTAAAGAGAGAGATGCTGTACAGTAGAAAGAACTACTCAGATATTGTGTTTAAGTAAAAGTAGAATACATATGTGTAGAAATAACTCTGTTACAAGTCCTACAATCCAAATGTTACTCTAGTACAAAAGTATTAGCATAGAAATGTACTTAAAGTACCATAGTACTCATTATTATTTTAATAACTTTGTATACTGCAGGGTAGTTTGTGGATTTGAAGTCTTATTTAAGTGTTACATATAATTAAAATCATTAACCAACATTTGAAAAGTAATTGAAGTTATTAAATACATTTAGTAAAGTAAAAGTACACTTTCATTCACCTCTGAATTATAGTGGTGTAGAAGTACAATGTAGCAAAAATATGTAGGCTATATCAGAGCGTTACGACACTCTTTGATGTCGCCGCCAGCCGGTCACGTGGTTTATGTATGCCGGGATAGTTCAAAACGCACTTCCGTGGCAATGCTTCTCTACGGCAAAAACAGCACCAACATGGTCAAAATAGTCAGATTAAACCAACGCTGTTATTGTTTAAAGATTGCTTTCATATTTACATGATGTGGTTACACTTTGTATGGATTGGCAATATTTACAAGTTTCGTTATTTAACGATATGTTGAGGGGAAAGTGTGGCAGCACAAGCAGGCTATGTTGCTGTCACTGTCAGGGCAGTCACGTCCATAGTATAGTTGCGCTGCGCTGTCATGTTCTTATATGGGACACACAGACAGCAGCGATTGCGTTATTGAATGGTAAATATATATATTAAAAAAACACACACACCCAAGTACCTTTTCAGCTGTAATTGCATTATTGCATACTTTTTATTGACAGTGTTGCATTTGGAGAGGCAGGGTGACAACGGAAAGTTTGGTAGCTTATTACTTAAATACGTTTTACATGTTTGGAGGGAAACGCTTGTGTTCATGTTAGCATGGGTAGCATGATCATGTTAAGACTATGAATATCATTTTACCACAACAGTGGATGAACAATTGTTTTATGTGTTTGAACAAGAACAACAGGAAGAACAAAGTAAAAGGGACGAACACATGTGTGAACAAGTATTAAGAACAGTGTATGGAAAAAGTGATGTGTGTTAGAACAAAACAAAGTCAAATGAATGAGAATGAGAACAAAGAGGGTTAGGGTTCAACAGAAAAAGATTAATTCAGCCAAAAAACACAATTTTGATTAATCTAAAGTGTAAAACAATCTTCAACACAGACCAAATGAGTGCCCTTGGACAACAAAATATATGGTGGGGCAAAGAAACGATAAATTAAATTGAGAGAGTGGGAGACTGAAAATGATTAGTATGATAAATATTCAAACTATTTACAAAACTATTTACAGAAGCTCCTGTTGAACCATGGTTCAACAGAGCAACACAAACAGGTTTGTCAACAATAACAATTAAAATGACGAGGCCACTTTGCCAGGGGGAGGTGATCCAGCGACGAGACAATAAAAGCAATTCATATTAAGCTCTGTTGAGACACCACAGGATATAAAACCTTCCAAGCGATGACCTCTCCTCACCTTTCACCTGTATTTCCTCAGGAGACTCAGGTCCTTCAACGTCTGCAGCACAATAAGCACCCACCCATAATTGTGATTCGCACAAGCACAATTGTGCGAACAACAATTGTGGGTGGGCATTTTACAAATATTTACAAACAACTATTTACAAAAAGCAACTATTTACAAAAAAGCAATACAGAACTCTAGTCTAGGGCATCCAGGGGCCTAATCATTTTTGAAAAAAACAAGAAGGTTCCTTGTGAAAAGGACATCCTCTTCATCTGTTTCCTGGGCCCTAAAAAGCAGAGCAAGAATAGGAACAGTGGTGAACAAGGGGAGAGAATACAGTTGGGAGCAGACTGAACAGAGGACATAGCAATATTCATGTTAAAATGTTTGCACAATAAATATTATGGCACTTTCGTTTATATTGCATTGTAATAGATCAGTTGTCATACCATGGTTGGATGTGCAGCATTTGGATGCTCTAATCGATCCGAGAAGGGGTTCCAGATGTATGGCTCCCCTAAGGACGTAGTCTGGTCAACAGAAAAAGCCTGTGTCTGAAAGAGGACAACAACAGCAGAAAACTCTGTCATGTAAGTAATGTTCACAGAGGTGACATGACTTATTAACATTTTAAAGGGCATCATATTTCCAAGTGTAGAGAAGTATGTCTCTTCAATGACATTTGAAGTGTGCAGGGGAAACTGATCAAACCTACCTACCCACAGGTACACTTTGAAGACGACCAATATATTGGCAACAAATCAGGAGGACATTTGAGGTTGAGGCCAGATGCTGTTCCAACAGTATTTATACATCGGCCTAAACCGAAAAGTAGAAAATTCACGTCAAGGAGTATGCCTCCAGCTGTCAGGAATAATGACCACACCTATTACTGCACATCAGACATTGGTATGATATCAGGCTGAGAGGAAGGATAAACATAAAGGGTATCTTGGCAGCAAGAGTCAGAGTAAGAAGGCAAAGAAGACCCAACAGACCTCTGCACCGAAGGTCATAACATCTAGGCCACTGCCAAACACCTTACTCGTTGCCATCGATGTACTTGGCATCTCCATTCCTGGTCCTCCGTCAGCAGCCTCCAGCCTCCTCTTCCTTCAGCAGCAGCACCCTCCAGCAGCAGTATCCACCTCCAGCAGCAGTATCCTCCTCCAGCAGCAGCCCCCTCCTGATAAATGAGGCTGACATATGAGGCTGAATTAAAAAAAAGTGCTAATTATTTTTTTAAAGTGTTTATTTTGTTAAAAATAAACATGTTGGATGCATGACCATGTTTTAGGCTCATCCTTAATTCACTGCTGTAGAGTAGCCTATTCAGTAGGCTATTATTTGTTTAAGACTGAATAATACCTTTGAAGAACAATCATTAAACTAGTGTGTATATTACAATACAAAGGAATCTATCCTAGCATGCCATCAAGCATTAAAAAGTAGAGCTAGGCTAGTTGTACAGTACAGATGAGTTAACACGGAACAGTACCAAAAACAACCAAAAACTAAGTACAGTCAACATGTCACATAATGAAATGTTAGTATATCCTAAAATGCGATGAAATATTTATCACAAACGCCACCTCATTTCTACTAGTGCTAGCAGTTAAGTCATATCATACAGAAAAAGCCGACTAAGGATGGCTGACACGGTCAGGTTCAGCAGATAAAAACCAAAATAACAATAAAAACACATAATCAATCTAAATCCTGCTTGTTAGTTACCCAGCATCATTGATATATAAGCTGCTAGCGATTCATTACTGAAATCTTACCTTCAAAGCTGACGAAGTCGCGCTAGCTAACTAGCAGGCAATGCTAGCAAAATTGGTTGTAACAACCAAGATAAAATATAGATAATTACGCTGTGCATATACAAATGAAGACCAGTATAAGCATCATAAAGGGCCTCTGATACAATATAGACAGTTGACAATTCAAAAGAGTTCGATATTTCGGCAACTTACCTCTGGAACTAATCGATGCGCGTGAATGAGGTCCAACGCCCAAATGACAATATGTTGAACTATTTCGATGTCCGTACCCCGGAAGTAGGCGCCGCCATTTTTTACAACGGAGGTCTATGGGAGTGTCATAACTCTTAGTATCTCTAGGGCTCTGGGCTATATAAATAAAAATTTCTGAAAATGTTACTTATAGTGGACTTTAGACCATTTAGGTCCACATGGTTCAAAAAGAAAACCTGATACTGCAATCTACAGAAGATGAAACCTGTTTCTCATTGAGCACCACCTGCAGGTTGACAAGGTATTTTTTTTGTTGGTTTCATTAGTCCTGTGTAGTGCTGCGTACCTGGACTCACATTCAGGTTCAGGTCCGGACTCAAGTCCAGAAGTTCAGGTTCAGGTCCGGACTTATAAGTCCGGACCTGAACCCATGGCTTGTGTCAAGTTGTGTGAGTAACTAAAGTGAACTTATTGTGAGCCAATTATCAATTGAAAATTAACTCATAATCAACTCAAATTCAAACTCATCAGGTTTGCTCCCTTCCAACTTGTGTCTACATTTCTCTACAAAGTACAAATGTAAAAAAAAGACTTTTTGACACTTAGTCTACAAATGACTTATGACGGCAACTACAGTGAACTACTACAAAGTTCAAACATTTATTTCATTTACCAAACTAAAGTAACCAAACAGTCCCTGAGCTGACTGAGCCTAAATCCCTAAAACGTTGCTGAAAGGTAGAGTGTAGAGTAGACTATACGCATTACACACCTACTATACAGTATAGGCTACACTGTGAGTGTACTGTACTGTCTGTATACCATGTATTTTCCACAACTCTACATGTGTACATGATACAGTACATACTACATACATAGTGATGTACATACATACTGTTAGAAATTAAAATCAATGTTGATATGGCGTAATTTTGAATTAAATACACTATTTAATTTAAATTGGTTTTATTCTGAAAAAACCGGAAGTTCACACAATTAACTTAATAATTGTATTCTGAAAATTATTCACTTCCGGTTAGCATTAGCATGTGGCGAAATGCTACGTTTTCAAACCGTGAATCGAAGGTGAAATGACATGTGATGTTGTACACTGGGCACACTGGGATTAGCACTCATTTATTGACGCTGAATAACGTTTATCAGGGAATGTTTAAATAACCACAGACACCAGACTATACGTAAGTGATAGTTTTTTTGCGAGTCCAAGTACCGGTTCCCGACGTTCCGGTTTTAACCGGACTTGAACCGAAACTTTTTACAAGTCCAGTACCGGTTCGGCGTACCGGTATGCAGCACTAGTCCTGTGTGCATTTAGGTTCTGCGTTTTCTGTTAGTCTTTTTGAGATCCTTCTGTCAGGGTTGAACGAAGCAGTTAGGACCCAAACGCAGATTTAACAGGAAATAGCCTACCTTTATTTAAAGGCTACAAGAAAAATACAGAGCTCTTCCCCGTGAACACAGTAAAAAACAAACAAGGATCTCACAAAGACTGAAAACGCAGAATCTAAATGCACACAGTACTAATGACTTCTGCTGAAACAAACAAGACACAGGGGCACATGGTGAACACAATCAGGTAATCAGGTAGGGAACAGAGAGACAGGAAAACAAAGACAGATCTAGACAAGACAAAACACAACACAGACAGATCGTGAGAGCGTGTGTGTGTGTGTGTGTGTGTGTGTGTGTGTGTCACTGCCAATTAGTAGCTTGGGACCTTCCTTTTTGATGGGGTTTAGTTGATAGGGTGGTCTAGTGTGAGTGCATTGACGTGGACACACTGTGCTTCTTCACCTACATTTTGGTTTTTGCGCATTCACTTAAATCCTAAAAGCTTGGATCTTATATTTAAAACTAAAGCTATTACTACTTCTCATTCTTCTAAATCTACTCTCTACTTCTCATACTCTCTACTCCTGTAATCTATTCATTCTATTTTCTCTCTATCCAAAACCTTTCCCTTCTCTGACCTCTCGAGGTTCTATTAGAGAGTAACAGGTT
This sequence comes from Champsocephalus esox, assembly GCA_036324585.1. Classification (NCBI taxonomy): domain Eukaryota; kingdom Metazoa; phylum Chordata; class Actinopteri; order Perciformes; family Channichthyidae; genus Champsocephalus; species Champsocephalus esox. The sequence continues at coordinate 26,271,013 of CM070495.1, forward strand.
GCAGAGACAGAGAGGCCTATTCTGGCTGGGGAGTGTTATGACCGTAGTCACAGCGTACCTCCTTACCTCTCACCTATTCCAATTAATTCCTCCTTCTGTCTGTCTGTATCTGTGTACTCTCATGTTCCGATTAACCCAGCCTCACCCAAATGTTCTTTTTGTGTCTATATCTACGCCGGGATCCTGAGTTGAGGCTGATCCTGTTGCTGTGGTCCTGAGTCCTGGATCCTCTATCCTGAGTCCTGATCTAAGTCCTGGACTTCGAGGCGTGGCTGTCTCTGCGGTCCTGCCTGACTCTCATCATACTACTTCCCTGATGGCTCCCACAGGATTGTTGACATCCTCGTGGATTCATCTTATTATTATAGACACATGCATTTTCCAAACATTTGGTCTACCTATGCTGTAAAATGTATTATCTCTTCGATTTACACACGGCATCTATTGCACGTCTGTCCGTCCTGGGAGAGGGATCCCTCCTCTGTTGCTCTCCCTGAGGTTTCTCCCATTTTCCCCTTTAAACTGGGTTTTCTCCGGAAGTTTTTCCTTGTACGATGTGAGGGTCTAAGGAGAGGGTGTCGTTTTCGCATACTGATATTCTGTACAAACTGTGCTGTTGTATTTGTTGTAAAGTGTCTTTATTGTAACGTATTTTTATTGTATGTACAGCACTTTGGCTCGACCAAAAATCGTTTTAAAAATGTGCTTTATAAATAAAACTTGATTGATGGATTGATAGCTGCTGCGTCTCAGATCAAATGGAGAAGTTTGAGAAACAACAACATTCAGGCTAGTTTAGGTAAGCATTAACACTGGAAGCAGGAAGATCTGTCACAATCTGTCTGCGTTGTGTTTTGTCTTGTCTAGATCTGTCTTTGGTTCCCTGTTTTATTTTGAAAAGTGTTCACCCCCGTCTTGCCTGTTGCTTCCTGTCTCTCTGTTCCCTACCTGATTACCTGATTGTGTTCACCTTGTGCCCCTGTCTTTTCTCCTCCTTCCTCACCTGTGTCTTGTTAGTGTGTTTAGTCTTGTGTGCATTTCAATTCTGGTGTTTCTGTCTGTCGTTGTGAGATTATTGATGTTGTTGGAAGGATTTGTTCAGAGGGATTTTTATGTTTTGCCTTGCCTTATTTTACTTTGTTGCTAGTTCCGTAATAAAAGTATTTTGGATTTGGATATTCTGCATTTGGGTCCTGTGTACCTTGCCCTCCAGCCGTGACAAGATCATCTATCTTGGATATACTGTATCCAAAGTTTGAAAGGGGGAACACACTAATGTGAAAGTGAATCTTTCAAAGAGTCAACAGATTATAACTTCTACATAGTTATGATAAACCGTATTATTTCATCAACATTTCTAAAACACCAAGGTCTCAACGTCACTTAATACCAGCGCAGTTAAACACAGTCAGAATAATTTTTCCTTGAGAGAAAGACACAGCTGGTGACCCACAGTGACTCTTTCTCATTCAAGGCCCTCAAGCACTACTTTATGTAAGATCCAAATGGCATGATTTTGAACCATTTTTACTCAGTTTTGGTCTCTCACTAACCCCTGAAGGAATATTTTAATGTTTCACTATGTTCACCAGCAAATCACTTACCGTGTCTGTGCTGTTTTTTGTTGTTGTGGCACAAGGATGCTTTCAAATATAAGGTATAAGTTACAAAATTGTTAATGCATGATCTTCCTTCGCCAAAGTGAGGCTGTAGGTGTCATTCGAGTTCAAAGAAACACAGCTGCCGTCACAGCTGAGGCAACAACACACTTCAAGTGTAACGATAGGTTGTGGGGTTGTTGGTGTATGTATTGTTTGTAATGATTGTTAACTGAAGGTCACTTCGAGCCAAAACTACCATACACAAGAATATGTTTTCCCCATAGCCTGTCACTCCGATGAACAGATGATGGACCTAAATTGCACTATTTTCTTTCTATTACATCATTTAAATAACAACATATGGAGGCATATTGCAATATATATTTTCAAACATTTATATTCAACTAATTTTACCTACTCATATATTTCATTTCCAAACATTTCCCTATTCGACATTTAAATAATGTTTTGGTTTACTTTTGTACAGCTTTGTTTGGACTTTTTCTTTGCTGTAGGTCCATTTAATCATTTATTTCTGTGTACATACATTGACAGCACCAAAACATTTGACTACAATTCCTTTTATCTGTAGATATTCTTGGCAAACAAAGATGAGTTTGATTCTGATTAAGTCAAGCTAAACTTTTTTTCGTTTTACAACTAGTGCATTGTACTATGAAAGAGCTCATAGTACACTTTGTGGTAACCGGTATGTTAGGCTATGTATTAAAACTAGGGCCGGGACTTTAACGCCTAAAGACATGTGGCCAATCCTACTTCAGTGCAAATTAGTAGGTAAGGCTCAGGAAGTGGTATCTTCACTTTCTTTGGAAGAAAGCTTGCAGTATGAAGTGCTTAAAGAGTCGATCTTGCGTGCTTATGAGCTTGTGCCGGAGGCCTACAGACAAAAGTTCAGAAACCATAAAAAGTCTGCTACGCAGACATTTGTTGAGTTTGCACGAGAGAAGGGCATTCTCTTTGATAAATGGTGTGCGGCTAATGAAGTGAAGGATCATTTTTGAGAGTCTTCGTCAGTTACTTCTCTTGGAAGATTTTAAGAATTCTTTGCCTGAAAGGATGGTGATATTCTTAAATGAACAAAAGGTCACTTCACTGGCTAAGGCAGCTGTTTTAGCGGACGAATTTATGCTCACTCACAAGACTGTGTTTTCTTCACCCTTGCGCCCAGATAGAGCTTCAATATCACAAACCGGAAGAGCTGATCTTGGCCCAACAACTTTTGAAAGGTCTAGAGGACCACCATCACCTCCACGGGGGCCCCGTGAGTGTAACTACTGCCATAAAATAGGACACCTTATTTCAGGGTGTCATTTCTTAAAGCGTAAACAACAATTTTCGCAACGCTTTCAAACGCCAAAAGGCATGGGACTCATTAAAGGAGTTTCCCTATCAGACATAGAAATGTCCCAGGAAGATGATGTACCTGATCCCTGTTTCAAACCCTTTATTTCCAAGGGCTTTGTTTCTTTAACAGGGGATCCTAAAGACCAGCTGCCAGTACAGGTACTTAGGGACACGGGAGGTTCTCAGTCCATTATTAGGGAAGGCATCTTACCTTTAACCTCCAGATCATCATGTGGATCAAGTGCTGTTGTTCAAGGGGTAGGCATGACACGAGTTGCGGCTCCTTTGCACAATGTTTATATTCACTCATCTCTTGTCAAAGGATTCTTTAAAGTAGCTGTCCTCCCTGCCTTGCCCATCAAAGGTGTTGATTTCATCCTCAGTAATGACTTGGCTGGGGGCAAAGTTAAGCCAGTACCTGAGGTCATTGATTCTCCTGATCTAAGTTTAGACGCAGAGAAATCAGCTGAAGTACCTCCCGAAAATCTTTCCTGCTTGTGTTGTTACAAGGGCACAGTTAAAGAAATACGGAGAGGACTTGTCTGATTCTTTTCTTGCTACAGGGCAGTTTCTTGAAGACATGACTGTGTCGGACCGACTGCCAGAGGAGGCCCGGTCTGCTGGTGCTGGATCACCCAGTAACAGCTCAGAGCTTGTACAACTGCCTGCCACTCAGGGAAGAATTCATGGCAGCCCAGTTAAGTGATGAAACACTTTCTAAATGTCTCTCTTCTGTTATCAGTCACGAAGAGGTCAAGTCAAAGAAGATGGCCTACATTATGGAAGATCACCTATTAATGCGTCGCTGGATTAGTGATGCCCGTGAGGAGTCAGACTCCTTAGCAATTTATCAAGTTGTCGTGCCAACAACCTATCGTTCTCAGGTGATGTCCTTGGCTCATGATCATCCGTGGTCAGGTCACATGGGGGTAACAAAAACGTATCAAAGAGTTTTAAAACACTTATTTTGGCCAGGACTGAAGTCTGATGTAGTTCTTTATTGTCGAACATGTCATGTGTGCAAGTTGTTGGTAAACCAAATCAGGTGATTCACCCTGCTCCTCTCATTCCTATTCCAGTAATGGCAGAGCCATTTGAAAGGGTGATGTGTAGGACCCTTACCTAAAACTAAAACTGGAAACCAGTTTCTCTCAACTGTCATGTGTGCTTCCACTAGGTTCCCAGAAGCCATCCCACTACGGAAAATTACTGCCCCGGTCATCACCAAGGCACTTCTGAAGTTTTTCTCCATGTTTGGTCTACCGAAGGTAGTTCAAACAGACCAAGGTACCAACTTCATGTCTAAAGTGTTTGCCCGGGTACTTGACACCTTAGGTATCAAAAAGGTGACATCCAGCCGTATCATCCTGAAAGTCAGGGGGCATTCGAGAGGTTTCACCAGACTATGAAATGCATGTTAAGAAAATATTGCCATGAGTCTCATAAAGATTGGGATGACGGTGTTCCTTTAGTGCAGGGGTCTGCAACCTTTTTGACCAAAAGAGCCATTTCGCTCCTTTTTCCCAAAAAATGTTTTGTCTGGAGCCGCAAAACATATTTCATAGTTTTTTATTGTTATATCAGACAAAAACTACAGGTTTTTTTGCATTTATTAGGCTATTTATTACATGATATAAAACTGTTAACCTCTAATAAGAAACAAATAACTTTTATAAGGAGAATGAAAAATAATACACAGGCCTACTTTAAAATAAATTAAACACAGCACTTGGGGAGTCCTCTGCACATTTGAAGGGGAAAAAAATATATTAAATGGGCCCACTTTGAAATAAATAAAACATATATCTGCACCCTAAAAAGAGTTAAAGATAAGAATGGAGAAACCAGTAGTGATGGCAGTTTGACACTGAAGCTTCGAACAGAGCTTCAACCCTGAGCTGCAGTCGGATAGTTTAAAAATCAGCTCCTAAATTCTAACCCTATCGTCTATTCCTTGACCTCTGAGTGAAACATCACGGGGTTAAGGGATAGTGGATAGGATAATTAAAAAGGACTTAGGAGAAGAGACTGCGGTACTTTAGAGAATCCGAATGCACTTTCACTCTCCGACGTGTTTATGATGCGCCAGCGGACGTCCTGAATGTGCGTCTGCTGCTGTGGGGAAACCATGGAAACCACAGTTTTCTATACAGCGGACTACAACATGGATGTTTAATAAGAACGAGGGACTGCTGTAAACTCATCTAGAGACTCTGCACCGTGCTCTGATGCTGCTGCTTTGCTTTATGAACGTGGAGAACAGAGAAACATATTCTTCAGGACCAAAGTTGGAATTGAAATAAAAAAGGAAAGTGAAACTTATGCTCGTCTCCCTCTCCCTCCGGTCCACATCAATACAAATGATCCCAATACGTATGATTGTATGAACTAAAGATCTTAAAATCAATACAGATGTATTTATTATAAACGTTAGTCCTTAACATCTATCACTGTGTATATCACCATTAACATCTTTTAAAAGTTGAACAAACCCCACAGAGCTCAGTAAAGACTGAGATGTTGACTTTATTTGATAATTTCAGTGAAAACTAACGTTCATATTTCTCTTTTATTATAATACTGATGAACGTTCAAAACAAAGCACTTTGGCAACTTACCACCTATGTTTTAAAATGCGTAATAAGCACCGTAACTTTCATGATATCATTTCTCCGTCATAATCGGTTGTTTCCGTGAACGGCCGACTGTTGAGTGACAGCAAATGCTGCGGCTGCAATGCATTGTGGGGCAGCATTTTCGCTTCTCCTGCCGGTTAGGGAGGTCCAGTGGTTCCTAAGCTAAAGGAGGTTATAAAGGAAGTTTGAAACCTCCTTTCCTATCATTCTCATCATTCTAGAGAATTCGAACGGCACTTATCATGGCTGCCACTGAGGGACTTCCGGTGTAGGTACCAGATATGTTCGGGGTACCAGATATGTACGGGTGTATTTCCGTCGCACCCGTCATCCGTCATATTCGTCTACTCACCTCCCTCTGCTCCCAGCGCTCTGCTGCCACACACCGGCCGTCTGCGGAACTGCAGCCGGAGGAACTCGGTACAGCATGTTATGTGTGTGTACTTGTGCACATAAATAATGTTTCTAATTATTTACAATTAAAAAATATATATATTCTGCGTTACTTTAGCCAACACTTTTATAAGGCCAGAGTGAATGACTGGTTTGGGCAGCAGATAGGCTCTTTGACCCGCCAGGACACAACTTACATTTAACTAAAACGTTCTTTTCTTTGTACTCGACAAAAGTGAAGTAGTGAGAATATCTCCAGGTGGAGAAACTCGACTTGAGCTCCGCCGCCATGACAGTCTTGTTAGTAAACAACACAAACACGCCCACAGCCCGTCTCCGCATGTGACACAGGAAGTATTTAAGTACATTTACTCAAGTGCTGTACTTAAGTACAGTTCTCATCTCTGTTCACCTGGCTGTTGACTATATACAAAAACTAACGCAGTAATGGAGTAACGCACCATGTAGTAACGGTAACTGAGTTACTGAATTTAAAAAGTAATGCGTTAGAGTACTAGTTACTTCCAAAAATAACGGCGTTACAGTAACGCGTTACTTGTAACGCGTTAGTCCCAACACTGGACACACGACACAT
>CM070495.1:26278102-26335056 GCA_036324585.1 Champsocephalus esox
TTAGTGTGTGTGTGCATCAAATATTTTTCAAGGCAAAGATACGTTAAACCCACTGCAGCCTTGCACTTCGCCAGGAGAGGTCGATGTAACTGAAGCTTTGAGAAATGAACCTATTTCCGACACAATTGTCCAAGTGGTTCGAAGCTTCATTCAAAGCTTCATTTTGCCATCACTAGAAACCAGCTTGAGTGTGCTAGAATTTGAAAGTACACAACCGGAAAAAATATGCCTCTTCCTTCAGATTCCTTACAGAGCCCCTCCTCCAACACACACGAACGCGCACATATAACGATATAGCACGATATAAGTTTGTGCCCAGATGGAAGGCTGACAGGCAGGTAGGCCATCCAGTTATTTTAGCCGGGCCAGCTCAGATGATTGGTCGTGCTTTTTACAGCGCTACGGCTTCCAGAGATTAATTTTTGTATGTATTTATTGTCAAAGAATTTAATATATTCATTGCTATCGGGACGTTAAGAGCTTTCCATGGAATATAACAAAACGTTTTTTCTGAAATAAATTACATACCCCATTGAATTATGACTGACGATCGTCAGCCGTCTTCCTCTCCCTCGTAAAGGCTGCACCACCGTTGACAACTTCTCTCTACATATCAAACATACCGGTAAACCAGCATCGTTTGCTGTGAAAGCATACAACTCTGTCCACGCAGAATTAAATCCTGTGTTCCTCCGGTACTTTTCTTTGATTTGTCCATAGCTCGCTCATCGAGCCGGGGGTCAGGTTATTCACCTGCAGGAAAAGGCGCTCGCGCGGGACATATTTTAGTTGACCTAATTAAAACCGTTTTGTTTTTTATTTATGTGTCACAGTATCACCTCAAAATACAACATACGAAACATTTTCAACCATGCAACAAAATATAAATAGTCCTACAAATACTTTTATTTTATTTCCTTCTTATTTTTGTCTAAGCTCAAGGGAGCCAGAGCAGACGGTCTAAAGGGCCGCATGCGGCCCGTGGGCCGCGGGTTGCCGACCCCTGCTTTAGTGTTATTTGCTGCCCGTGAAGCTGTTCAGGAGTCTCTAGGTTTTAGTCCTGCTGAGCTAGTGTTTGGACATGAGGTCAGAGGTCCTTTAAGAGTTCTTAAAGAGCATTTGATCATGCCCACGAAAACAGTTTGCAGTATCCCGGAGTATGTCGCCAAACTTAAGGATCGTCTACATCGTGCTTGCTCCTTGGCTAAGGAAGCTTTGACCTCTACCCAGGGGAACATGAAGAAACGCTACGACCAGAAGCCAGGTGACAAGGTGTTGGTTCTATTGCCTGTACCTGGTTCTGCTCTGTCTACTAAATGTGTTGGTCCTTATGTTGTAGATAAGAAGCTCGGTGAAACAAACTATGTCATTCAAATACCTGACTGCAGACGTCTTACCAGAGTGTGTCATATCAACATGCTAAAGAAGTACTGCACCAGGGATGACCAAAGTGAGTCTTCTGAAGCTCACCAGGTGGAGACAACCGTCTCTCCTATGGCTTCAGTTTCAAAGGTGAGCTCAAATGAAGATGAGGATGAGTTGGTGATGCGCAGTGTAACACCACAGGGCCAAGACTAAGCAATACTGAGGTATTTGCTTATTTGCCCAATTACTTGTCTCATCTTCCTGATATCCAAGGAAGTGATATACAGAAACTGATATTTGACTTTGCATGTCTTTTTAATGACACTCCCTCACAAACTTCTGTCCTAGCTCATGATGTGGTTTTGACCAACCCCTCGCCCATCAAACAGTGGGTGTACAGAATTAACCCAGTTAAGAGAGAGGTTATGAAAAGGGAAGTTGAGTATCTACTTAAAAACGGATTTGCAAGGCCTAGTTCCAGTCCCTGGAGTTCCCCTTGTGTGCTAGACACAAAGTCAGATGGCAGTCCCAGATTCTGCACTGACTTTCGCAAGGTTAATGCTGTCACTGTCCCCGATGCACACCCATTACCGCTCATTGATGACTGCATCGATGAAATTGGTCCTGCACAATTTGTCAGTAAACTGGACATGTTAAAGGGACACTGGCAAGTTCCTTTAACACAGCGTGCTTCTGACATCTTGGCCTTTGTGACACCTGACAGTTTCCTTCAGTATACTGTGATGCCTTTCGGTATGTGTAACGCACCTGCCACTTTTCAGAGGCTTGTAAATCTTGTATTAGGACATGTTCCAGACTGTAAGGCATATCTGGACGACATTGTTGTCTATTCTAATGACTGGTCTAGCCACATGTCTACCTTAAGAGAAGTTTTTAAGTGCTTGTCGGCCGCATCCCTAACGCTTAACCTTGCCAAATGTGAGTTTGGAAAAGGTACCGTTCTCTACCTTGGTCAGCAGGTTGGTCGGGGGCAGGTGTGCCCTGCTGATGCAAAGATCAGGGCAATTGCCTCCCTCCCAGTGCCATCCACCAGGAGGGAACTTCGCCGCTTCCTAGGAATGGCAGGGTACTATCGCAGTTTCTGCAGAAACTTCTCATCGGTGGCGGCCCCACTCACTACGTTGACCAGTCCCTCAAAGGCTTTCGTTTGGTCCGGTGAGTGTCAACAGTCATTTGAGAGCCTAAAAGGTATTCTGTGTTGTACTTCTGTTCTTTCTGCACCAGACTTTTTTCGAAGCCATTCATGCTCGAGGTCGGTGCCAGTGGAGTTGGGACAGGGGCTGTTCTTCTACAAGAAGATGCACAGGCTATCGATCACCCCGTGAGCTAGTTCTCCCGAAAGTTCAACAAACATCAGTTGAAGTACTCTACTATTGAGAAAGAAGCTTTAGCTCTATTGTTTGCCTTGCAGCACTTTGAGGTGTATCTTGGCTCCAGTGTAAAACCTATTGAGGTATACACTGATCACAATCCGCTGGTTTTTCTTTCAAGGATGTACAACCACAATCAACGCCTTATGCGTTGGTCGTTGATTGTCCAGAACTACAACCTTGACATAAGCCACAAAAAGGGGTCCGATAATGTTCTTGCCGATGCACTCTCATGCTATGTAAATAGAATGTTCATTGTAAGGGCCAAACATACTGTTTGGATTTATATGTGTGGGGGTGTTACGTGCCAGGCAGGCTGTACATGTGTGGTTTTCCTTCCCTCCTGTATTTCTCTCTTCTACCTGTCTTCTGCACAGCTAATCAGCAGCTGATCGGTATCTGCCTGTGCACCTGAGTCTGATGGCTGATTGGATCCTATCCCCCTCAGCTGGCCTATCAGCAGCCAGGGCCGACCATAAAGGAGGCACCCAGGAAGTCTTCTCTCTCTCACTCTGGGCCTGTTGCTGAGGAAGGAACACGGCTGTGTTTAGCTAGTGATGGCGAGATGAAGCCTTATGAAGCCTTATGAAGCTTTGAAGCTTTCCAGCTTTCCAGCCAATTGGTTCGCAAAAGGGTTCATCTCATGAGGCTTCATCATGGGCTTCATTTGAACACAAACCCCCCTGTTGGTCAAAGTGTGTAAAACAGGCAGATTGGACTTCTCAACAGTGTGCTCTATCTCATACCGAGTTCCCATTGAGTAAAGCCTTAGAATAACTCTAAATAACAAACATAAAATCATATTTTCATGTTAACAATATTGTATTTATTCCAGTTGAATGATTGTGATTGAAAAGCCTAAGGAGGCTGGTAAACATTGCAAAGAGGGATTTGTATTCCTTAATAATATTCATAAACTTAGCCATGTTGTAGCCGGAGAAAGGCTAAACCATATCAAAGAATACATTTATTAACTACCTTATCTCATTTAGCTGTAGCTTTTATAAACAACAAAAAAGACGTATTGACGAGTCGTTGAACCAGGGACCCTGCGGTCATGAGTCAACTGCTTTCCAGCTGAGCCACAGCACACAGACCAAAGCTCCTGGTAAAAACTGCAACATATGTATTCCTGTATTTATTGATGTTTTTATTCCTACATTTATTTATGCTTGTATCTATTTATTATGACATGTTCCGACCTCTATAAGTGAGGGTCTGAGCTCTTTTAATTCCATCGTGTCACCGGGCCCAGGTACAGGAGGGGTAATATGGTTCTTATTATACATCCATGGGTATTATGAGCGTTGTGGTTCAACGGTTCAACCGGTCTAAAGCACTTTCTGAAGCAGTCACGTGGTATCGACAGGCAGCGAGGCTTCGTTTGTCATCGATGACGTCACTGGCCCAAAACGATACAAGCCTCGATACATGCTTCACAAAAAGCTTTGGGGATTACTCGACACACGCTCCGAAGCCTCGGCGCAATACGTAACATCACTATGTTTAGCAACTAAAGCTTTTTGAATACTCTGACCTTTGTTAATGTGTGTGTGTTGAGAGGTGGAGGAGTTAGGTAAGTCTGGGGTACCCTGTACATTTCTCACCACCTAGCTAACTATTGTTTAGACACACTAGGTAAGCGGATTGTTGCCACCCCTGTATTTTGTTTTGTCAAATTATTTGTAGTTAGTTAGTGAGGGTTGTTGTTTGAGTTTGGTTTTCAAAGGATAGTTTTAGAGATAGGCCTGGTTTTGTTATGCTTGTTTCTTTTGTTTGGCACAATCCTTTGACTCCTCCTCCTCCTCCTCCTCCTCACCAACAGAGTGTTTCTGTTTAATTTTTATGTTATGATAGGTTACAAGGAATAAACCTTTTGTCAACCTTTACTCTGACTCTCTCATAATTATTGGTTGTACGTTATTGTCTCCAGATCCCCTAGACCTTAGTGGGGACGTAACAAAAAGAGTTGTTAAATAATATTGAAGTCATGTTGTAATAACAATAACTCATCTCTCTCTCGTTTTATTTTTGAGCTTTGCCAAAAGCCACTGTGTCAATATTGTCCTATTTGGGTTGCCGTCCGGAGTTGTCCAATATGGAGGACCATCTTGCACATGCGCACTGCAGATCGGGCAGAGCTGCAGATCGGGTAGTGACAAGATGCAAGGAAACCACGAGAAGCAGGGAAATTAGTTTTAAGAGCAATGGGACGTCCTTTCCTCCGGAGCGTCACGTGAAGCGACGTCCGTTTGTGATGACGCTGCATAGCTGATCGTCTGACAGCAGCCAGCTCTGTCCCCGTTATTTCCACACACCCCCGCCTCTGTTAGTACACATTTACAGACACAAACATTTGTATCATCTGTTATAGACCCAAATAAATAAAATAAAATAAGAACTAATTCTCAAAAAAGATAAACGCCATTCTTAAAATGTATAAACGAACATTAGTTGGATTAATATTGATTAGAGTGCACAAAATAAATAAAATAATTCTGAGAAGAAAAAGAGTTCTCATTCATAACACTCCGTTCGATGTCTCACTTTGGGATGCGCCTCATCGCGGAGCAAACAGAAGCATCAATCTCATTACGCCAATCCTGATTGGCTGGTGATCTTGACGTCAACGTCAGGGGAAATCACCCCCTATAAGTAGCTTGCGCCACGACGCATGCGTCATTCAAACACCTCTTCTCGCTTCAGAGCACATCTCTAATAGTAGCCGGGCTAGCTTAACAGTCCACAGACTGAACCAAAAGCTAATCTCGGTCGACGGGCGTTAGCCGGCTACCCTATTCTGCCTCGCAGAAGAGTATGGTACTAACACACCAGTTAGTATTATAGTCAACCTCGCCGTTCTTCCTCTGGAATTAAGGTAAGGTTTTGACTTTCAAGTTAGCAACACAAAAGTTGCTAGCTTGTGTTTTTTCCCTCACTGCCGACACCACGGAAGCGAGGACGCTTTTTTATTTTCTCTTCTCACGGAGGAGAAAAGGATTACAAGAATATTACCACACCAGGTAATATCCTTTGAGAAAAAAGACCCTTACTGTCCTTTTTTCCCCGGATTAAAGACAGATTGGTAACACTTTTTTTCTCGACGTACCTGTTACGAGCGGGCCCTCTCCACGCCTCGTGGCGAACGAGATGGACGCCTCTCTCCCTCACACCAGAGGAGTCAGGAACTCGGAGGCTCGGCGCTGCGGCTGCGGGTTGAAAGTGTCAGGCACAGACTCACACCAGATCTCTTCTGCTTATCTTTCTTACAGTGCAGACGCTTTTCTGCTTGCTCCTGCCTCTGCTTACTTTTTATGCTGATTTTCCTATTCTTATTCTCTGAAAACTTCGAGCAGCGGCTCCTGGACATTAACCTATCACTAGGACAGTTCATCTTCGTAAATAGATGGAGGTTTTCAGCCATATTTCAACATTTTTACGGCGACCCCAGTCTTACAGTAGCGTGGCCTAGCAACAGCTAAAGCCTGGTAGGCTACTGCATGCTATTTAGCTTAAGCTAGTTGGTAGAAAAATGCCTCCGTTCTCTACAGATGACTTCCACAAACTTCTACAGAAGATGGCCGTGCTGGAAATGAAAATGCAACGGCTGGAAGTTAACGTGGAAGTGAATGGACTATGTTGTGGGAATGACACCACTTTACCAGTGTTGCAAAATAATGGAAAAGGGTATGCTAACTCACAGCTAGTTAGCAGCTACAAGGATTCCAAGGAACAGGAGGGCTGTGTACCGGGTCATAAATCTACAAGTGGTGGTCCTCCCTGGAACTCTCTGGGTGCAAAGCCTAAGAGTAAATCATTTTCATGGGATTTGGGAGGAAGGATAACGGGCAGAGCCCAACACTCTGAAATATGTGATGCGACCAGCTGGCCTGCATTGTTATCACCCAAGAGGAGCGCCTCTTCAACCCCTAAACAGCAGTGGACAGCTGCTAAAGGGAGAATTCCAAACAATCCTCCTAAACCACCAAGTGTGCCAATCCAGAACAGATACGCTCCGCTGACCGAGAGCCGGAGATCTCTTTCTGATGACCTGGATAACCCGTCCTCTTCACACAGCAGGGTAAGGACCAATAGCTACTCCAAAAGTAAAAGGCTAAAGGGAAAGCTAACGACTGGGCCTGAAACTCTGATTGTGGGTGACCCTGCTGTAAGAGATGTAAAAGGTCTGTGTAGTAAGAACAACACCAAAGTACTCTGTTTTCCCAAGGATACAGTCTCTGACTTGGCTGAGAAGATCCTGCATATTGGGGCTGGACATCCGACTGTGAAGAATGTGGTACTACATATTGGAACAAATTATGTTGTGAAACAAGAGTCAGAAGTGCTGAAAAAAGACTTTAAATGTCTGTTGGAAACTGCCAGCTCTCTAAATGCAGAGGTGTTCATCAGTGGCCCTCTACCACCAGTCAGAAGAGGAGTGGAGAGATTCAGCAGACTGTTTGCACTGAACACCTGGCTTTCAACTGTCTGTACTGACCATTCTGTGCATTTTATTGACAATTTTAACTTTTTCTGGGACCGCAGACATCTTTTCAAGGCAAATGGAGTTTGCCTGAACAAGTCAGGAGTGAAATTGTTAATCTCTAACATATTCAACTGCCTGCGTCATCAATCTGTTCCCTCTGCCAAGGACAAGCGGCAAGAGGAATCAAAACAGGAGATAGACACAACACATCGCGCAGAAAACCCTGAAGAAGTATCACTGCACCCGCCTGAGGAATGTTCTGATTATGGGAGACCTATGAAACACACGGAGGAGTCCCCACCGCCCGTCACCCCCCCCCTGTCAACGCCTTTGAGGATACTCCGTTCACCCTTTCGCCCTCGCCCATCCTCCTGGAGATCGTGGAACACAAGAAGGAGATACAGAGGGCTGGCACCGATTCCTTCCTGGATTTCAAAGACCAGACTAAGGCGATACGCAGGGCTGGCAGCATGTCCTTTACCCCCGCTCCTCAACGACGCCCACCAAAATCACCAAAGCAGAGACGCGCACCATCTCCCCCGGCTTCATCACCATGCCTACCACAATCATCCAAACCAAAACAATCTGCAAACTGATATCTGCTGGGTCCAGGCTCAAGGGTGTATGGCACTCTCAACTCTTTCCAGGACATGCCCGGGCCCTGCCTGCCAGTAGCTTTGCCGATATCTGTGTTGATAGGTAATAGATTAAGAGCGGTGAATGATCTTAGATACAGGAAGCACTCAAACGTTTGTGTGAGTTTATCTAATTTAGCAGTGATTCCATGTCAGCCACAGCTTGTTACAAAAAACATGACTGATAGTGTGTTTAACGAACTTAAACTAGCTTTATTAAATGTCAGGTCTTTGGCAGGAAAAACATTTTTAATCAATGATTTTATCACTGAGCACAATCTTGATTTTATGTTTTTAACAGAAACTTGGATTGAGCAAAATAACAGTGCAGCTGTTCTTATCGAATCAACCCCTCCCAACTTTAGTTTTATGAGTCAGGAAAGAATGCATAAGAAAGGGGGTGGAGTTGCTATTCTGTTCAATGATTCCATTCAATGCAGGAAGACATCGTATGGAAACTTTGATTCTTTTGAATATGTGGCCCTTCAGCTGAAATGCTCCTCTCAAGCTCTGTTCCTAAATATCTATAGGCCACCCAAATACTGTGCAAGCTTTTTTGATGACCTTACTGAACTGCTGTCTATAGTGTGTATTGACTTTGACCGTCTAGTCATTGTTGGTGATTTTAACATCCATGTTGACAACCCCCAGGACAGAGGGGCTAAAGAACTGTTTTGTGTTCTTGATAGCTATGGACTGACTCAGCATGTGACGGAGCCCACGCACAATAAGGGGCACACTCTGGACTTAATTATCTCAAAGGGTCTGAATATCTCTAAGGTTGTGGTGACTGATGCAATGATTTTTCCTCCTTTTTCACTGACAAAATTCAGAATATCAGACAAGCAGTCAGTGCCTCTGCATCAGGAACAGCAAATGTGTTGTCTCTGTGTCCACTTAACATCAATTCAGACATCATGACACAATTCCATCAGATTAATGATAAAAACCTGGAGGACATTATACAACTTCTGAAGTCCTCCTCCTGCTGCCTTGATATTATTCCAACAGGATTTTTCAAAGATGTTTTGACTTGCATGGCCTCAGAACTACTTCATATAGTAAACAAATCTCTTCACTCAGGTATTTTTCCACAGGCCCTGAAAACTGCAGTCATTAAACCGCTCTTAAAAAAGAATAATCTAGATGCTTCAGTAATGAACAATTACAGGCCCATATCAAACCTGCCATTTCTAGGTAAGATCATTGAAAAAGTTGTTTTTCAACAGTTGAGTAATTTCTTGCATTTAAATGGTTGTTTCGATGTGTTCCAGTCAGGCTTTCGTCCAAACCACAGCACTGAGACTGCTCTTGTAAAGGTCTTTAACGACATCCACTTAAACACAGACAGTGGCAGAACTTCAGTGTTAGTATTATTAGATCTCAGTGCTGCGTTTGACACTGTTGACCACAGCATATTACTGGACCGACTGGAAAACTGGGTGGGACTTTCGGAAACAGTTCTAAATTGGTTTAAATCCTACTTAAAGGACAGAAACAACTTTGTTTCTATCAGTAAATACACATCTGAGTTGACAAATATGACATGTGGGGTTCCTCAAGGCTCCATCTTGGGGCCTCTTCTCTTTAACATCTACATGCTACCACTTGCCCAGATAATGAAGAACAACAAAATAAGTTACCATAGCAATGCAGATGACACACAAATTTACGTAACAATTTCACCAGGAGACTATGCTCCAATTCAAACACTGAGTAAGTGCATTGAACAAATCAATGACTGGATGTGTCAGAACTTTCTCCAATTAAACAAAGATAAAACTGAGGTCATGGTTTTTGGAGCCAAGGCAGAACGTTTAAAAGTTAGCGATGAGCTTCGGTCTGCAATGTTCAAACCAACAGATAAAGCCAGAAATCTAGGTGTAGTCATGGACTCTGACCTGAGTTTCAACAGTCACATTAAAAACAGTTATTAAATCAGCCTACTATCACCTAAAGAACATATCTAGGATTAAAAGACTAATGTCACAGCAGGATTTGGAAAAACTTGTCCATGCCTTTATCTTCAGTAGACTCGACTACTGCAATGGTGTCTTCACAGGTCTCACAAAAAAATCTTTTAGAAAGCTGCAGCTGATTCAGAATGCCACTGCTCGAGTCCTCACTAACACTAAGAAAGTGGATCACATCACTCCTGTTCTGAAGTCTTTACACTGGCTTCCTGTGTGTCAAAGAATAGATTTCAAAATACTGCTGCTGGTTTATAAAGCACTGAATGGTTTAGGCCCAAAATACATTACTGACCTCCTGCTAAACTATGAACCATCCAGATCTCTCAGGTCTTCAGGGACTGGTCAGCTTTCTGTCCCCAGAGTCAGAACTAAACATGGAGAAGCAGCGTTCAGTTATTATGCTCCAAATATCTGGAACAAACTCCCAGAAACCTGCAGGTCCGCTGCAACTCTGACTACTTTTCAATCCAGGCTGAAGACTTTTCTTTTTGTCGCTGCTTTTATTTGAACTATTCATATCTTAAACTGCACTGTAACTTTTATCCATGTACTTTTTCTTGTAATGTTTAATTGAACTATTTATATTTTAGACTGCACTGTAACTTTTATCCATGTATTTTTTTCTTAATGTATATTTGATTAGCTTTTCTTTTTTAATGCTTAATGTCTTTCATTCTTTTCTTTTTTTTGTAAAGCACTTTGAATTGCCTTGCGTTGAAAAGTGCTCTATAAATAAACTTGCCTTGCCTTGCCTTGCCTTGCCTTCGTCCTGCCTCGGGCTGGAACACGCCCAGGAGGCCATTGACAACCCCGGCTCGTGCGGGCATTGTGCCCGCTTCACTATGAAGAGCCTCCGCCGAAGGTTAGCACAACAAGCTAGCCTGTCGGGACGGGACCCCCTCATGTCCACTGGTTTGCCGGCTGGCAATCAAGACACGGGGGCGTCCGCTGCAGAGATGGAGCCCCTCACTGGGTCGGTCTGGGGCTCATCGACAGCGGCACCCGCAGAACCGGAAGCCCCACGCTTTACCAAGCTGGGGCTCCCGGCTGGACCTCACCATGGTTTCACCCGCGGAAGATGTCCTAGAGTTAGACTACATGGAGGACGAAGAGGATACCTCTGAGTTCCTCCTGTCTGACTCGGATGAGCAGGAAGACGACATCTTCATGTCATCAGCTCAGGCTGCAAAGCCGGGAGCGATGGCTGCTCTCCCGGGTGATAGCACACCAGCTTCGCCCTGTCTAAGCATCGACCTGCAGGCAGTGTGTCAGCACGCCGCGTCCAGGCTAGACATCCCGTGGCCCAAAATGGCCAAGGAGACCTCCAGGTCCCGTTACGAGGGGAAACATTTTTCCCAAACAACGAGGATGAAGAGGCAACTCCTTCCGGTCTTCCCGGAGATGTTGGATGAGGTGTCGGTCTCGTGGAGAGACCGGCCCTTTAGCAACAAGGCCCCAATCCAGGGTGCCTCCTCCCTTGACTGTGATGGTATGGAGAGGCTCTGCCTGCTCCGCATACCGCCTATGGAACCGCTGGTGGCAGCCCACCTCCTACAGAGGATGGGCCCGTCACCAAGCAGGAACCCCACGCTGCCAGCAAAAACGGACCGATTCCAGTCGACCATGACTGAACGGGCCTACAGAGCCACAGCATTGTCCGCCAGGGCTCTGAACGTTTCCTCGATGCTAACCGCGTACCTAGCGGAGCTCTGTGAGGATATGTCGAGCAATCCTGGACCGGCCACTCCGGACGAGATAGCCGCGGTCACTGACATTTGTCTCCGTGTCCAACGCTGCGCCGTCCAGGCCACGGGCAAGGTAATGGGGATCATGGTGGTGCAGGAAAGAGCTAGATGGTTCAACTTCACCAACCTCCCAGACCGGGAAAAGGAAGATGTGCTTGACATGCCCATCGTTCCCGAGGGGATTTTCGGCTCCGCTCTCGCTTCCATGCAGAGGAGGTGCGAGTCGAAAAAGAAGGAAGACGAGGCCCTCCACCTCTGTCTCCCTCGAAGGGTCCAGCCGCTGCCTTCGCAACAGCGGCCCTTCGCAACAGCGGCCCTTCGCAACAGCGGCCCTTCGCAACAGCGGCCCTTCGCCCAAGCTGCACCGAACCCTGCTAGGTTTAAAGTACCAGGACAGCAGAGGTCGCAGCCCGCCCCGAGTCCCTAGCCCAGGCAGGAGACGATGGCGAGTTGCCCTAGAAAATCTCCGGTTCCAGCTGCAGCCCAGGCGCAGCCAACCCAGAATTTCGGCCAGCAGTCGAGGAAGAAGAAGCAGGCGCAGTGCCGACTGGAGCTGTGAAGGCACCACCGGCACACGCATGCGCAGTGCCGGCTGGAGCTGTAAGGGCACCTCCGTCACGCGCATGCGCAGTGCCGGCCGGAGCCGTAAGCGTGACATCTCAGCTGGCTCTAAGGAGCATACAGCAGGAGATACTCACGACATCTGCCTGGGCTTCTCAAAACAGTTATACTTTATCTGTTTTCACAAACCCAGAGAGAGTCAACCCATATTCTGGAGAGAGAGGTTCTCTCTCTCCTAGAAAGAAGGGTTTTATCTATAATGCCCACCGAGCGGAGTCAGATTACGGAGGAAAATGTCCTGCGTAGTGGCACTACACCCGACTTTTCTAGTGCGGGACGCGCCTACGGGTGCTGTCCTTTCACGGAAGGTGGTCACCACGGAGGCAGGTCAGACAGGCTGATAGGGGATTTACGAAGGTCGCCCGGTGAGAGGTCCCTAGAGCAGAGACCTCCAGCGGGCACACGTAAACTACACGGAGCTTTTAGCGGTGTTCCCCACCCTAAAACGCTTCCTGCCTTCTCTCAGAGGACACCATGTCCTCGTGAGGACAGACAACACGATATTGTGTATGAACCGCCAGGGGAGGTTGCGTTGTCTCCTGTCACACACACTGGCACACAAACTGATCCCTTGGAGCGGCAGACGTCTCCTCTCTCTGAGAGCGACACAGGTACCAGGAGTTATGCACCTAGGGACAGAATTACTGTCCAGAGGTGCATCACTCGTCCACTGTGGGTTTGCGTTACGGCGGAGCCGCGTTAAGTCTGTTCGCAAAAGGAGAAAATGCTCAATGACAGCTGTTCTCTTTAATGCACGATTTAAACGCACTGTTAGGCGGGGACACACTCGTCACGATCGACCTCCGGGTCCTCTGTACGCGTTCCCACCCCTGGCTCTGTTACCCCCAACTCTGGCCAGAGTGAAGGAGCAACGCTACACACTTACTCTGATGTTTCCGCCCTAGCCCGCAATGTACGGGCTGGCGGAAATATATCAGCTGTTGTGCGGGCAGCCATGGCAGCCCCCACCACGCAGGGACAGATTGTCTCAGGCGGGGGGGGGCGATCCTTTACCCACGCGGGGCACTATGGGCCTGACCCGTGAGTGGTACAATCTGAATACAGTGGGACTCGCTCAGAAGGTGATAAACACTATTCAGAGTGCGAGAGCTTCCTCCACCAGGTCTCTTTACGACTGTAAGTGGAGGGTGTTGAGGAGTGGTGCCTTCAAGAAGGACACATCTCTTTTCAATGTCCTGTCGGGGTGATTTTATCATTTCTACAGGACTTGATCGGAAAACACAGAGCTTTCTCCACGATTAAGGTATACCTGGCTGCTATTGCTGCATGCCATGTGGGCTTTGAGGGTAAGACGGCTAGCCAACATCCTTTGGTTTGTCGTTTTATGAAGGGAACTCGCAGGCTCCTCCCTGTCTCCAGGTCGCTGGTGCCCTTATCGGGACCTGGCAGTGGTTTTAAATGGGCTCAAAATGACCCCATTTGAACCTCTGGAAGGAGCTGACATGAAACATCTGTCACTCAAGACAGTGCTGTTACTGGCCCTGGCATCCACCAAGCGGGTCAGCGATATCCATGCACTGTCTGTACATCCCTCATGCATTCAGTTCGCCCCAGGGCAAACGAGAGTGTTGTTGAAACCTAACCCTGCCTTTACACCAAAGGTGGTTGGTTCGTGTACCCCAATTGACATTGAGGCATTTCCTCCGCAGCTGGTTTCCTCCGGGGAGCAGCAGCAGGATCTGTTGTGTCCAGTCCGGGCTTTACACACATATATGGACAGATCAAAAGAGCTTTGTCTTAATGACCAACTCTTCGTGTCCTGGGCTAAACCTCACAAGGGTAAGCCTGTTACTAAGCAACGGCTCTCCCACTGGATCGTGGAGGCGATTGCTTTGGCCTATACGAGTCAGAATCTGCAAGCACCTTCGGGTCTGCGGGCTCACTCGACTCGGGGCCTGGCTACATCCTGGGCTTTGTTCAAGGGTGTTTCCATCCAAGACATCTGTGCAGCGGGAAGCTGGTCTTCGCCACTCACTTTTGTCCGCTTTTACAGGCTAGACGTCTCCACTCCAAGCGTGGCCCGAGCAGTGCTGGGCACCTTGTTGAGTCGGGACTCCACCTGTTAAATTCTGGTTGATCGGTGATCTTCGAGATAAGCTCGTCTGGCAATACGGGAGCTACAATATCCCATAGTGAGACATCGAACGGAGTGTTATGAATGAGAACTATAGGTTACTTACACAACCCCAGTTCTCAGAGTAACATGAAGTGAGATGTCTCACCAGACGGCCCTCCTTGCTATGGTGAAGCGAGAAGAGGTGCTTATTTTGAATGACGCATGCGTCGTGGCGCATGTGTCAAGCAACACAAGCTAGCAACGTTTTTTGTTGCTAACTTGAAAGTCAAAACCTTACCTTAATTCCAGAGGAAGAACGGCAAGGTTGACTATAATACTAACTGGTGTGTTTGTACCATACTCTTCTGCGAGGCAGAATAGGGTAGCCGGCTAACGCCCGTCGACCGAAATTAGCTTTTGGTTCAGTCTGTGGACTGTTAAGCTAGCCCGGCTACTATTAGAGATGTGCTCTGAAGCGAGAAGAGGTGTTTGAATGACGCATGCGTCGTGGCGCAGGCTACTTATAGGGGGTGATTTCCCCTGACGTTGACGTCAAGATCACCAGCCAATCAGGATTGGCGTAATGAGATTGATGCTTCTGTTTGCTCCGCGATGAGGCGCATCCCATAGTGAGACATCTCACTTCATGTTACTCTGAGTAGTGGGGTTACGTAAGTAACCTATAGATATGTTATCTATCAAAACCCAGTTTGATTAACATTCATTGGATTGCACACTTTGTTTGGATATGTAGCAAATTAACATTTTAATAGCACTTAATGACCAGAGATGGGGTCGTTACTAAAAAAAAGTAATATATTACACTACTTTGTTACTCTCTTACTTTACTCATTACTTTACTCGCAGGGCCGGCCCGCCCCTCCCTGCAGGCAGATCACGCAGACTGCTAAAGTTTCAAATGTTCTCTTTAGTTCAGTTTCCATTGTCGCATAAGACTGATCCAGATCCTGAATGTTTTCCTATCTGACCATGGCTGTCCTCTGTCTCCTGCTATCTGTATATTTTGCGCAGTCTATCTCTGCAAAGTAACGCGTTACACCCAACTCTGTTAATGACTGACTGAATGGAAATGACGATAAATGAAAATGTAAAACGAAAAAAGCGATCATGAAAATGTTTCCAAAAAATTAATAAAATGATTTTTGACCACTTTGTTGTTCAGATATATCACATATTTGTAACTAAATGATACATGAATTGAAACAAAACACGGTATAAACTGAGGAGTGACTCTCGTGAGGTTCATGTATTTTCTTCACTCCGCTGGGAAACTGCTCTCATGTCAAGAAGCATCAGATCAGTGCATGCACTGCATCGTCCAATCAGTGAGCGATACACAGTAAGGGGGCGGGGCGAGTGTCTGAGGATTTCATCGAAGGATGGTCTGGTGGTTCCTCGGTTATAGCTCCTCTATTATCGCTCCTCGCTACTCGGTCCTCCGGCAAAAATAAGGCCATTGGGACGCTACTCAAGATGGCACAGACAAATCAACTTCCGGTGAGACAGAGACCGAGAAGCGAGGAAATGAAAAATAAGAGAAGTGAGAAGGGCCAACTGACACCACAGACTGTGGTTCATATCCAGTATGCTTTCTTAAACTTCACCAAGGTTTTCTCCTTACCTGCCCTTTGGATTTTTTTTTAACCACAACCGCAACATTTCTTCTCTATTTTTGGGTCATATATGTTGTTTTGCAAGGTACTGACAAATGGCCTTTTCTGCTGTGCAGTCATAACAACTTGTTGGAAAAAGAGGAAATTGGAGTAGAGTTACAACAAAAACTGGAAAAACGAGAAATGAGAATTCCTCATGAGAATAAAGCAACGAAGACATTGCGTATGCAAAGTCATACACATTTGACGGATGAAAAAACAAACACAGATGCAAATTATAACATTTTCCTAATTGTGTGCGTCACTTCTCTCTTTAGCCACATGAAGCATTTGATTTTGGATAAAGGTTTAAAATGTAACTTCCGGCTGTACATTTTATTATGCCAGATGTTTAATTTCATTGCATTTTTTGAATGGTATATAAGCTTTCTGTGATTGCATCCTTATGCTTGTATATTCATCTGTAGTGAACAAAGACTTTTGACAGTAACCATAGGTGCATGTGTCAATATACTGTATTGTCAGTCCTGCATATTATTTTTGAGCCAACTCCAAAAACTTATTTGATGAGTTTTACAAAAAAAGTACATTTCATCATGAAGTAACAATTACAAGAATGGCAATTGCAATATATCATTTTAGTTTGCAGTTCTCCTCCATTTTTACAGCTTGACCTTCTTTATCATCTTGTCCAGCAAAAGTATTTGTGTTTCTGGTCTGGGGCCTCATTTATTTATTCACGTGGGAAGGTTGCTTAGTACAAAGCAAAAAAATAGGTACAGAAATGTTCCGACATTTTCGGATTCACAAAACATTGCGTACCGGCGAGGGAAGTGCGTACCGCATTTCCTACGCCTGTTTCCGTTTGTAAATCACAATCTACTCGAAATGCGGCGCAGCTTTTGTGGGCTTCACGTAACGCACATATTTGCCTATCAATAGTCAAAGAAACGCCCATTCAGTTTGACTGACTGCATGAAGAAGATCGCAGGAAATGACGACAGAACAGCTAAAAAAGACATCTTACACCGTGTCAGATTTTGGTTATTTTGGGGAGGTCGAGATAAATCCAGCCTGTCCTCCTACAAAAAACTACCAAATAGGTCGATTATTTAAGGAGCTTAGATTACGACCCATAGCCATGTTTTAAAGTGTAGCACCTCTAGTGATCGTGTAAGAAACAACATGCTCCCATTTATTCGTTTATTCACAAATAATCCTCTCTGGAAAATCCTAAATTGTAGAACAGTTTGGCCATTAAAATGCTTTTTGATTAGATTTCTA
The DNA here is from genome assembly GCA_036324585.1 of Champsocephalus esox. Lineage (NCBI taxonomy): Eukaryota > Metazoa > Chordata > Actinopteri > Perciformes > Channichthyidae > Champsocephalus > Champsocephalus esox. The sequence continues at coordinate 26,295,314 of CM070495.1, forward strand.
GCGAGAAGTGTATATTGCACTTTTAGAATCCCCGTCCAGTGGATGTGTAGGATCTATGGTTTGATAGATATTTACGAAGATGATCTGGGCCTCATTTATAAAGGGATATACGATATACGATATATTTTTTGTGTATATACGAGATATTAAGTATATTTAAAAAAAATTAAATGGAATGGCTCCTTAACTAAACAACTGCGGAACTCATAAGATCAAATCAGTGTTTGAAAAAAAACATGTCAATAAATGTTAATAAGTTATCAATCAAAAAATAGGTGACCCACTGTGCAACGACTGAAAGATTGCAATGCTAAACTGAGCACACGTATCTTTATACCTAATATCATGGAACTGGAGTTTTTTTTTAACTTCACTTCCTTAGGGTGTTTCAGACACCAGAAGGAGGCAGTACAGGCCAATTTTCTCCCTGCCATAGTCTCCACTCACTCTCTCTCTCTTGTGTGCAATAGTTTTTGAATGTGACTGAATGTGTGTGTGTCAGAAATTACCTACAATTGTTCAGAAAATCCACTGACCCTCCAGATCCACTGACAGCTTTTGCAAGCCGCAGCAACGTCCCAGGTCCAGTTCCCCATCTCTTAGTTAGGGGAACTGTTGGAGAACAATTAGACTAGGAAAGGCGAGATGTCTTATCCTCTGCTCTAATACTTTTGTTCCTGTTGTTATGCAAAGTGACACTTTTGTGAAGAGGGAAAAACCTGTTTAAGTTAGCCTTCAAAGACTAAATGCTTGCCAACATATATGTGTATAACATTTAAAGAATAATCTGGAAGCCATTTAGCTTCTTTTTTTTTATAAACAAAGACAAGTTGTATATAAATTAAAGTGGCTGTCTACAGTACGTTTTAATCACTTTTAAATTCCATGTCATGTGATTGTTACAGGTTGACACTAATGTGGAATGTCATTTTTACTGGATAAAAGTATATTTGTATTCAAGGAAAGTCTTAATATTATTAATTATATTATTAAAATAAGACAAACACGTTAACAGTACACCATACATGACTATTCATATCTGCAAATTAATATTGTTGCATCAACACAGTTTGTAGATTGGGTTGTTCGTAGATTAAAACAAACATTCTTGAATATTGGGAAAAGTTGACTTTACTTTCTGAAACAATGCCTGAAAAATGGTGTTGTTAAGTGTTGTTTACTTTTATATATGAACCAGCTCTACGACAACAAGAGGAAAACATACATGTTGCATGTGCTGTAAGCCTGCCTCCCCAAGATAACGGAGACACCCCCAAGTGGTTATCTTTTAATCTTGGAAAGCAGATAAAGCCAACACTTTGTGTTTGTTTGTTTGTGTGTGTGTGTGTGTGTGTGTGTGTGTGTGTGTGTGTGTGTGTGTGTGTGTGTGTGTGTGTGGTGTGTGTGTGTGTGTGTGTGTGTGTCATGCTGAATTGGTTTCTATTGGTTTCCAAGGAAATAATGGTTAGATCAGTCTCAGTGGCCCCTCCTCACAGAAAACCCATTTTACTCAACTTATTCTTTGAGAGGGGCTGGTATTTTCTTTCAGTCAGAAGAGGAAACACTTCAGTTACTCAGGGTAGAGTATGCATCTTTCAGGTTTGGATTTAACAAATGTTATACTATGTTTAATTAAAGTTCAGTTCATGGGAATCTTTGCATCGGTTATTTAGAAAGTAGAATCTGTAAACAGTATCTGTTCACCATGTGCACATTAGCATGCATTGACATTGTAACACATTCACTTTTAACTGTACTGCTGCGCCTACAGCCTCACAGAGCCTATTTTATATATACATTTATAATAATATATATATATATATATATATATATATAATATATATATATATTTAAATAGAATATCTATTGTGTGGCAAGTGGGGTGCAGCTTATTTAACGCCTTGTTTAAGGTCTATTATTTAACATGGCGTTTATATACAATTCACTAAATAATTAATGTTGAGTGAAAGCTGACAGTAGGCATATTAAAGAGAAAACTTATATGTAAACATTTTTACTACAATGTAGTACAGCTTAATTTCTTACTAATATTCATTACCTGATTACTAAAAGGTTAAAATGGACCAATCGCAAAACTCACAGCTGAAACTAAATCTGATGACCCTTGGGACCAAACCAGACCCAACCCAATCCAAACCTCGGGAGAGGGAACAGTGGGACAGCAAGATTGAGTTCATCCTGGCAGTGGCCGGTCATATTGTTGGTTTGGGAAACGTCTGGAGGTTTCCTTACCTTTGCTACAAAAATGGAGGAGGTAAATCTTTATTGTTCCGGCCAGGTGTGCATCATGTGCAAATATTATGTTGTAGCCTGCCTTGGAAGGGATTATGACTACATTTAGTTAATAATTGGTTTGTCAGAATTTAATTAAAGTGCTGCGGTAGAAATCCTACAACTCTGTCAGTACTTTACTTTAGTAAAGTTACTATGATTTCTGAAGTGTCTTCTCACAACATCATTATTGAATGTTCTCAAAAGTATGAAATTGTTTCAATACTTTAACAACGATATCTCATTTTTATTTTAAAGGGGTTTTCTTCATACCTTATGTTTTGTTCTTGTTCACCTGTGGCATCCCACTCTTCTTCCTGGAGACATCTCTGGGCCAGTACACCAGTCAGGGTGGAATAACATGTTGGAGGAAAATATGTCCTCTTTTTGAAGGTACAAGTCTTCATAATGTTTGTAGCGAGATTTTATCAGCTTAATCAATAAGAAAAACAACAGCATAATAACTAACTTCTAATGAATATTGTTGCATAATATGCAGTTTGAAGGACATTGTTTTTTTTGTCTCCAAGACTGGATAAAGTCAATTGATACTTTATTAGACTTAAATTTACTTAAACAAATAGATTGAATTCAAAAGCGCAATATTTGATTTTCTATTCAAATTTAAAAAATATGAATTAGAAAACATTGGAAATATTGTAAAGTACACCTACCTCTTATTTTTTACTTGAGTAAAATACAAACATAATTATTTATTATTTAGTGATTTTTCATGATATCGCAATAACATGTCTCTCTCTGCAGGCTTAGGTTATGGAAGTCAAGTGGTTGTTTTGTACACTGGGGTGTATTACATAATCATCCTGGCCTGGGCGTTTCTCTACCTGTTTTCATCCTTCACATCTGAGCTTCCATGGGCGAGCTGTCAAAACAGCTGGAACACAGGTATCACAACTTTATTTCCAGATATGACATACAACTGTGTAAATAATCTACTTCCTTTATCAGTTTTCACAATACATTTTATTCCTCCATTTTAAGATGCCTGTTTTGAGCATGGTCACAATCAAACATCCTCTCTGCACCAGTTAGGACAAAGCACGTCTTCCGTTGTAGAGTTTTGGGAGTAAGTTGTCACGGTCTGTCTTTGTTGTGTTTTGTCTGTCTCTGGTTTCCTGTATTATTTTTGTTTTATTTTGTGTTCACCCCCTGTCTTGTCTGTTGATTCCTGTCTCTGGCTGCGTTTCACTTCTCTTATTTTTTATTTCCTCGCTCCTCGGTCTCTGTCTCACCGGAAGTTGATAAGTCTGCGCCATCTTGAGTAGCGTCCCAATGGCCTTATTTTTGCCGGAGGACCGAGGAGCGATAATGGAGGAGCTATAATCGAGGAACCACCAGACCATGGCCCCGTCTCAGGTGGGTTAAATTAAATCCTTGCTTCCCTCACTTGCGTCGTTTCCCTGTGTTTAGTCCCTCCCTCCAGGGAAGCATGTAGGGTCGCAAGGAAACCACGAGAAGCAGGGAAATTAGTTTTAAGAGCAATGGGACGTCCTTTCCTCCGGAGCATCACGTGAAGCGACGTCCATTTGTGATGACGCCGCACAGCTGTTCGTCTGACAGCAGCTCTGTCCCCGGGCCCTTCTCACTTCTCTTATTTTTCATTTCCTCGCTCCTCGGTCTCTGTCTCACTGGAAGTTGATTTGTCTGAGCCATCTTGAGTAGCGTCCCAATGGCCTTATTTTTGCCGGAGGAGCGAGGAGCGATAATGGAGGAGCTATAACCGAGGAACCACCAGACCAACACATCCTCACTCCCAGGTCGGCCTATGTTGACGTTATGTCAAGTCCCCTGCAGGCTTTTTCCAACGCAAGGGGGGGGCCCTTAGCGTCCATTTTCAGCTTTCCGGGATGCCCATGTGCTTCTATGGACGCTCATGGAAGCATGGCATTCGTTTGTGTCAACTGCCCTTAAAGGTAATGAAGACACTACACTACCCAGAATCCCCAGCTATCGTTTGGACTACACCATGTGCTCTGTTTGACAAACCCCGTGATAGTCCTCAAGCTCTGTGATTGGAGAGTGTGCTCCGAGGGTTACCGAGCCTCGAACAGCACTTGAAATGGGATGGAACCACGGCAGACTGTTCAAAACTGGATTTGAACGGGTCCACCGCGTCCCCCCCCCTCCCCCACCCCGTCCCCAGAACTACACATGCTGGCTATTCTGTTTCGCAACATGTTCTCTATGGCACGTCTCTACTGGGAGTTGTAGTTTTAAAAGACGTTTTCGTATTTCCCATAATAAGAAGTTGCCAGTATTAAACTGTGTACATCCCTGGAGGTTTAGGGGACATGAAACACTCACATTTAAAACATATAATTAATAAATGGGTGAAAATTGCTTGTGCCCATAATGGGCAGCATTAATATATATACCCACACGCCAGCTAAGGTCAGAAGAGCTTTATTTAACAGCTGGTCTTATGTTTGTGACCCCTCCTGTTGTTAATTGATAACATTACATTAATTGATAAGCCTGAAACATGCACTTGTCAAGGTTCAGAGGCACATTTTGCAAATATGGCAGTAGCCATCGATCAGCTTAAGATAAGATATACTTTATTGATCCCAAGTTGGAACATTTGCGTTACATCAGCATGTGTAACAGTTAAATATGCAGTGGTGTTTATTTGTAAATCATTTAGTATAATCACACAAATTCTGTGTTTTATATTTAACAATTCTGTGTTCTTTATTTATTGATTGTTCAATACCTGACAAGGCCGGAGATGAAATATCTGCATACATCTTATAAGAGTATAATACATTATGTATAATATCAGTTAAAATAAGTGCTTCAACATAGTTAACATTGCTGGAGGTATGCACACATATTGATAGATGTCTTGTAATGCACTGTTGAGGAACCTGCGACCCAAGTTTTTCATTCAGTGCAGAACTACACCATAGTTGTGTAGGCCTATATGATATGTCAATAAACCTTATAACATCTTGAAATCTTGAAAGGGATGTGCAAAATAGTCATTATATACAGTCTTTAATTAACTAGTAGAGAATAACGAGAAATGAATATACTTTATAGGGATCCTATTAATATCTAATAATAAAAATAATGAAATTCAATAACATGTTTTAACCACCAGGTGTCTCTTTATATCATCTGTGCACCTTTATGATGTAAATAAAGCCTATCTACCAATTGGATCAAATATAAAAGTGAGCCGAATTAGTGTTGATACGGCAAGGAGACGTATTGTGTGAAAATAAATGTAAGATGTTGTTTAATGGCTGATATATTTATGATCCACGTCATGTTTTCAGTTCCTCATGTTTGTCTTCTCATCAGGGCTATAAATACAGAACTACGGCAGATATGTAATATTTAATGCAGCCGAACCGTGTATTTACAATGCCGTTATGTGATGACTTTCAAAGAGAAAAGCAAGCACACTCGGAATAAGGTATTATTTTATTTTTTAAAAATGTTTTCGGTCTGTTTCCGGTATTTGTTAATGACGATGTGCTCTGAGATGTGAGACTGGAATTGCACAGGGGAAAATAACGTATCTTTAGATGCGGATTGTGTTAAACTAATATGTTTGCGCTGTGGACCAACACTATACATTGACGGGGAAGGGGGTAGCAATAAAGATAACACCATTAAACAGTTACACAACATAACAGAAATAATATCGATAGCAGCGTCCCAAGCAACCACCTTGGTAACAATGAAAACGTTGGACGCAATTGCCTGAAGTAATCTTCGTAATAACTAGCAAACTAAAGATCATGTACATCCACTGCACACATCATCTGAAATAACAACTCATATTTCTCGCATCAAATGACATCAAAACGCATTTTAATGGCCAAACTAACTATAAAATAGGCATTTTACACCCAGAATAAAACGAAGTTCGGCCATGTTTTCTTTTTCTGCAGGGAGAAATGTGAAGATCACGTGACGTCAAACAGAGCTAGCTGGGGATTCTGGGTAGTGTAGTGTCTTCTGCCATCCTTTACTCCGAAAAAAGATTTGTTTCTCCGAATCGAAGGGGAAAAATACAAAAGCATTGCACACAATTTAAACCAATCAATGTTGTGTAATTAACAAGGATAATCTGGTGTTTTTTAGTCGATGAGTAGTGCAGATATCACTGTAAAATCAATCGTCAGTAAGGGGAATATTTACTTCCGGGTGTACAATTCTCCACAAACAAACGAATGCCATAGAAGCACATGGACATCCCGGAAAGCTGAAAATGGACGCAAAGGGCCCCCCCCCTTGCGTTGAAAATGGACGCTAAGGCCCCCCCCCTTGCGTTGGAAAAAGCCGGCAGGGGACTTGACATAACGTCAACATAGGCCGACCTGGGAGTGAGGATGTGTTGACCAGACCATCCTTCGATGAAATCCTCAGACACTCGCCCCGCCCCCTTACTGTGTATCGCTCACTGATTGGACGAGGCAGTGCATGCACTGATCTGATGCTTCTTGACATGAGAGCAGTTCTCATTCATAACACTCCGTTCGATGTCTCACTATGGGATGCGCCTCATCGCGGAGCAAAAAGAAGCATCAATCTCATTACGCCAATCCTGATTGGCTGGTGGTCTTGGCGTCAGCGTCAGGGAATCCACCCCCTATAAGTAGCTTGCGCTACGTCGCATGCGTCATTCAAACACCTCTTCTCGCTTCAGAGCACATCTCGATGGTAGCCGGGCTAGCTTAACAGTCCACAGACTGAACCCAAAGCTAACTTTCGGTCGACAGGCACTCGCCGGCTACTCTTCTGCTTCGCAAGAAGACTGGTAATGCTAACACACCAGTTAGTATTATAATCGACCTCGCCGTTTCTTTCCTCGGAAATTGAGGAAAGGTTTGGATTTTTTTTTCAAGCTAACAACACACCTGTTGCTAGCTTGCTTTCCCTCCCTACCGACACCACGGTAGTGAGGACGTTTTTTCTTTTTCTCTCACAGAGGAGGAAAAGATTAAAGAATATTAACACACCAGTTAATATTCTTTGAGAAAAAAAAATCTACACTGTCCTTTTTTCTCCGGATTAAGGACAGGTTGGAAGAATTTTAATTTTAATTTTCTCGACAACGTACCTGTTACGAGCGGGTCCTCTCCACGCCACGCGGCGAGCAAGATGGACGCTTCCCTCCCTCACACCAGAGGAGTCAGGGACTCGGAGGTTCGGCTCTGCGGTTGCGGGTTGAGAATAGAGTACTCCCCTTCGGTCTGTCTCTCAGTGCAAGGGTGTTTGTACGAGGTACGGAAGCCGCGATAGCTCCATTAAGACAACAGGGTATTCGCCTGGCGACCTACCTGGACGACTGGCTGCTTCTCGCACAGTCGGAGCAGGAGACTGTTACGCAGACAAATGTCCTCGTAAAGCACCTGCTCAAACTGGGTTTCATAATAAACATAGAGAAAAGCATGTTGTGCCTCGCGCAGACTATAATCTTCCTGGGTTTACGCCTGAACTCGGTGCCCTTTTCAGCTCGCTTGTCAGCGGAAAGAGTGAAAGCTTTCAGAGCTTGTCTCGCTCTTTTCCAGCTGGGCAAACATGTTCTCTTCAGATCATGCCTGCGATTTCTGGGGCTCATGGCATCAGCCATCCTGGTCGTACGACTGGGACGCTTACACATGAGGGAGTTTCAGCGCTGGGTGGCCATGGCGCGCGGAGAGTGATGGTCACTGTGAAATGCGTAATGGCACTGCGCCACTGGCTGCACCCGACTTTTCTAGTACGAGGTGTGCCTATGGGTGCTGTCCTTTCACGGAAAGTGGTCACCACGGACGCATGTCTGACAGGTTGGGGAGGTACTTATGAAGGTCGCCCGGTGAGGGGTCTCTGGAGCAGAGACCTCCAGCGGGTGCACATAAATTACCTGGAGCTTTTAGCGGTGTTTCTCACCCTAAAACGCTTTCTGCCTTTCCTCAGGGGACATCACGTCCTCGTGAGGACAGACAATACGACCACAATATCGTATATTAACAGCCAAGGGGGTTTGCGTTCTCTCCAGTTACACACACTGGCGCGCAAACTTATCCTATGGAGCGGTAGACGTCTCCTCTCTCTGAGAGCGACGCCCGTACCGGGAGTGATGAAACTCGGGGCAAAAAAACCTCTACTGTCCAAAAGTATACCACTTTATGCAGACTGGACTCTACATCCAAGGATTGTGAGCCAGCTGTGGGTGCGTTACGGCAGAGCCGCGGTGGATCTGTTCGCATCGAAAGACAACGCTCAGTGTCAGCTGTTCTTTTTCGATGCGCGATCTAAATGCACTGTTAGGCGTGGATGCACTCACGCACGATTGGCCCCCGGGCCTTCTGTACGCATTCCCACCCCTGGCTCTGATACCCCCAACTTTGGCCAGAGTAAGAGAGCAACGCCACACACTTATCCTGATAGCTCCGCACTGGCCAGCTATGTACTGGCTAGCGGAGATATATCAGCTGCTGTGCGGGCAGCCATGGCAGCTCCCACTACGCGGGGACATACTGTCCCAAGCGGGGGGGGGCGATCTTTCAACACCACCCAGAGCGCTTGGCTCTATGGGCCTGGCCCGTGAGTGGTACAATCTGAATACAGTATGACATGAAGCTGACCCTGGCAGCTGCCAAGCGAGCCAGTGGCACTCATGCACTATCTGTACAGTCTTCATGCACTCAGTTCGCCCCAGGGTAAACAGAGTGTGGTTGAAGCCCAACCCTGCTTTTATCTTAAGGCGGTTGGTTCAGGTACCACATTTGACATTGAGGCATCCTCCCCGCCACTGTATTCCTCCGGGGAACAGCGGCCGGATTTGCCGTGTCTAGCCCATGCTTTATGCACGTACAGGGAGAGATCAAGGGTGCTTCGTCATAATGACCAACCCCTTGTGTCCTGGGCTAACCCTTATAAGGGCAAGCCTGTTACTAAGCAACGGCTCTCCCACTGTTTTGTGGAAGCAATTGCTTTGGGGCCCATACGAGTCAGAGTTCGCGGGCACCCTCGGGTCCGCGAGCTCTTTCGACTCAGGGTCTGGCTGCATCCTGGGCTCTGTCCAGGATGTCTCCCATCCAAGACATTGGTGCAGCGGCGAGCTGGTCCTTGCCCTCACTTTTGTCCGCCTCTTAACAGGCTGGACGTTCTGCTCCCAGTGTGACTCAAGCAGTGCTGGGCACCTGGTTGAGTCAGAGCTCTACCTGTTAAGTTCTGGTTGGTTTGGTGATTTTCGAGATAAGCTCGTCTGACAATACGGGAGCTACAATTTCCCATAGTGAGACATCGAACAGAGTGTTATGAATGAGAACTATAGGTTACTTACGTAACCCCAGGACTCACCAGTCTCACCAGACGGCCCTCCTTGCTATGGTGAAGCGAGAAGAGGTGCTTATTTTGAATGACGCATGCGCCGTGCCGCAAGCTACTTATAGGGGGTGAATTCCCTGACGCTGACGTCAAGATCACCAGCCAATCAGGATTGGCGTAATGAGATTGATGCTTCTGTTTGCTCCGCGATGAGGCGCATCCCATCGTGAGACATCTCACTTCATGTTACTCGGTGAACTGGGGTTACATAAGTAACCTATAGATTCTGCTCTCCCCGACGGGAGGCTGCTCTTCTAGCGGCATCTCGCGATGTCGCAAGTCTTTTGTGATTTTGTCAAGTCGAGTCTCAAGTCATCAAATTGGTGACTCGAGTCTGACTCGAGTCCAAGTCATGTGACTCGAGTCCACACCTCTGGAGATTGGGCACGTTAATAACGTTTTAATGAAGTTGACTACAGTATTCATATTTGTCAGTGCTTTCATGTCAATTCGGCGAACATAAACATAAATGATCGTGGTGAAGAGGATTAAATTAGGATTAAAATCGGAGCTGCTGAATTTCCTCCCGTCGGATATGATATAAAAACAAATCGATTATTTTTGTAGTTGTAAACTCAAGTGGATGAAACTACATTTATTAGTGCTTTCATGTCAATTCGGCGAACATATGATACATTAAATGATCGTGAGGATGATGATTTAAAAATCGTTTGTTTGAGTCGGTCTGCATTTCCGAATGAGAAAACAAACCGATGCTTTTTGTAGTTGTAGTACACCAACATGGATTTAACGTGTGGTTTTTTTACCACAACGTTGGGGGAATTATTAGATAAATTGCACGGATTATTATTATTATTATTCCCACTCCGATCGGGACACGAGGTTCACCGTTTCCCCGCAGCGAGGCTCCCCCAGTTCACAGTTTACGTGGGCTGGGTGCAGTGGTGGACTGGCCATCGGGACAAATCCCGATGGGCCGGTACCGAAGTGGGCCGGTCGGATAAGTCACTAGCACATCCCCCACTCCCCTCGTTGACACTCATCCCGGGACTCTCGAGTCCCGGGATGATTTTTAGTCGCAGTCCACCACTGGCTACATGACCGTATGATCGCCCATATTGACGCACCTAATTCCTAAACTTCTAACAGATACAACATAAACCGATCATTCAGCCTCATATGAGCTCTCAGACACGTTCAAAATTAAACTGTCATCGCTGTCATCGCTTGCTGCTGTGTGCGCCATCGTGCGTTTACATGCAGGTGCTGGGATCCTGAACGGTGCAGCTGGAGCGCTGTGCCCGCAATGACGTCACACATAATTTGGCGGGACTTGAAGAATCCCCGAGAAGATCCAGAAAATTGTCAACATTGAAGGGGAGATTAATGGTTATCAAAGTACAAATATCCAAAATCAGTTCATTTCATTTCATTTCAAACCTTTATTTATACAGATAAAATCCCATTGAGATCATTGATCTCTTTTCCAAGGGAGACCTGCTCAAGTAGTTCCACATGAAACATAAAAACATAAATAGAACAACAAAAGGACACCATACAGCATCATTTACATAATTATCCACATAAACAGGTACCAATAGCTTCCGATTGAGTAGCATCCAACCGAGCTTTAAAAACATTTAGTGGAACCAGATTGTTCAGTTTCCATTTGATTTGCAGACTATTCCAAGACAGAGGAGATGCACATCTAAAAGCTGTCTTCCCTAAGACAGTCCTAGCAGTTGGCACATTTAATAAAACCACAGCATTCGATCTCAGGCAGTAGCCACTTACAATTCTCCGTGAGATCAGGGAGCAGATATAAGATGGAAGTTTCCCTAACATGGCTTCGTATATAAAAATGTACCAGTGACTGAGCCTCCGTACAGTTAGTGAAAGCAAACCAGCCCTTGCATACAGGGTACAGTGATGGGTTAATGCTTTACAGTTTGTCACAAATCTTAGTGCACTGTGATACGCAGCATCTAACTTGACCAGGCAATTGGCAGGTGCATTCATATAGACCAGATCCCCATAGTCCAGCACAGGTAAAAAGGTCACAGTGACTAGCCTTTTCCTGGCCTCAAGTGAGAAACAGGACTTGTTTCTGAAAAAGAACCCTAGCCTAACCCTCAGTTTTTTTAGCAGGTTATTGACAGGAAGTTTAAAAGAGAGACAATCATCTAGCCAGATACCAAGGTATTTGTAACAGGCAACAACTTCAAGTTTTGTTCCTTGCGTAGTTACAATATCTAAAACAGGCTCTGGTGTCTTTTTTGCTTTTGAAAAGAGCATTACCTTAGTTTTATCCACATTTAAAAGAAGCTTTAATTCAGAGAACTGAGTCTGAATAGTGTTAAAAACAGCCTGTAATTTAACAACAGCCTCCTTAATGGTGGGACCTGCACAATACATCACAGTATCATCCGCATAAAAATGTAAAGTAGCTTCATCCACATTATCACCTACGCTGTTAATATATATGGAGAATAAAAGTGGTCCTAAAACAGAACCTTGTGGTACACCATTAGAAATGTTTAACCACTCAGAAGACAGTCCATCAAAATGAACACATTGGGACCTTTCAGAGAGGTAGTTCACAAATCACCCCACTGCAAGGCTGGATATGCCAATACTGAGTAGCCTCTGCTTTAAGATGCGATGATCAATGGTGTCAAACGCTTTGGAAAGGTCAATAAATAGAGCTGCACAACTCTGCTTATTATCTAAAATACTAGTAATGTCATTTACCACTTTCATTGTGGCAGTGATGGTGCTGTGTTGCTTTCTGAAGCCTGACTGATGATTAGACAGGATGTCATTTGTACATAAAACCTCCTTTACCTGTTCACTCACTAGGCGTTCAAGAACCTTAGCCAGAACTGACAATTTAGAGATTAGCCTATAGTTATTTAAAATAGTTGCCTCCCCTCCTTTCAGTAAAGGCAAGACATAAGCATACTTCCATACTTTTGGAATTGTATTTGTGCTGAGGGAGAGGTTAAAAAGAGAAGTAAGAGGTGGAGCAATCAAATCTGCAGCTATCTTTAAAAAGAAAGGTCTAAGTTGTCCGGGCCAGCCGGTTTCCTAGGATCTAGCTTAGATAAGGCTTCATGAACAACATTGACAGTAAAAGGAGTAAAACTGAAAGGGTTTTCCAGACCACGTTGTTCAGAGTCACAGACTGTAGTGTTCACAGAAGCAGAGTTAGTCACAGAATCAAACATAGAACCGCAGGACACAAAATCCTCATTAAAGCAATTTAGCATAGTGGCCCTGTCCGATACAGTGCCAGATGCTGTGGTGAGGCACGGAGGTAGCTCATTACGGATCTCACCGGTTGATATCGATTTTATTGCTTTCCAAAATGTCCTAGGATTATTTAGGTTTTCTGTGGTAACTGACAAATAGTACTTTGACTTTGCACTTTTGACATTTGAAGTGAAGCTATTCCTTAGCTGCCTAAAACGCAGCCACTCTATCTCCGAGCCTGATTTCCTAGCCTTTGCCCAGTTCAGTAACGGTTTTCAAGGGGACAATATTTACTCAAATTGATGGGTTTGGATGATGGGGGAAACTCGTGTCACAGGCTCTTTAAATGTAAGTATGTAGTGGCGTAGAACATGTGTTGATAAATATGTTACTTTGTTACATTTGTTTGTTATCACCAAAAATGTTGTCCGTGAAAGTAAAGCAAGTTCATAATTAGATAGACATCGTGAGGTATTTATTTTCGGTACAGTTTATGTTGAAACCGTTAGAGAGAGTGGCACACTTGTTAGTCTGTTCCATTCTTCTCAGTTTTCCGAAGCCGTGGCTTGGAAGTATACTGGCTTCGTTTCTGAAGGAAGTGACTTGGAAGTACGCGACTACCAAGCCAGCATCCTCGCGATTGAGAAACGGCCCCTGCTTCTCGTGGTTTCCTTGCATCTCTCCATGTTTCCCTGGTGGGAGGGACTAGTCGCAGGGAAACGACACAAGTGAGGGACGCAAGGAATCCATTTAACCGAAGTGAAACGCAGCCCATGTGTTTGCCCTCCTGTGTCTGATTTCCTGATTGTGTTCACCTTGTTGCCCCTGTTTTTTCTCCTCCCTCCTCACCTGTTAGTGTGATTAGTCTTGTGTGCATTTAAGTTCTGGTTTTTCTGTCAGTCTTTGTGAGATCCTTGTTTGTTTTTTGACTATGTTCACAGGAAAGAGCTCTGTAGTTTTCTTGTAGCCTTTTTATAAAGGTATTTTCTGTTAAATCTGCGTTTGGGTCCTGCCTGCTTCACTAAACCCTGACATAAGTAGCATAAATAAAAACATCATAAAAGGGAAATTGTGTTCTTTATTTGTATTACACTGTTACAGGAGGAGAATCTTAGGCCTGTCCAGGGGAATTAATGAAATCGGTAATGTCAGATGGGACCTGGCCCTCTGTCTACTTCTTGCCTGGGTGTTGTGTTATTTCTGTGTCTGGAATGGAGTGAAGTCCACAGGAAAGGTACAGTGCAATCTTAAAATTACATCTTTAATGTCTGATCTCATTTATAGCCTGTTCTTAAAATATGTAATATTTAAAAGTAACAGACGATGTGTTGGTTCTGTCTCAGGTGGTCTACTTCACTGCCACATTTCCATATGTAATGCTGGTGGTGCTGCTTGTACGTGGTCTCACATTACCAGGGGCCAAAGAAGGAATCGTGTTCTACCTCTACCCAGACCCATCCCGCCTCGCTGATCCAGAGGTACGACCTCTCCCTGACCTTAACCAAGTGCTTTAATGGCTGAATATGATCACAAACAAGACCGAGAGTCTGCTAAAAGCTAAATTAGTCACAGCCACAACAACTACCAGTCCCTTTTTTAATGACTAACTTAACTTTAGAAGTATGAGCATATTGTAGTGCAAGAGAGACATTTTGCAACAATTAAATTACACTACACTGTAAACAGAGAACATTTAGAAGTTTCTGCATTCTTGCATCTTTTCAAACTAATCCATATCCTTTAGGTATGGATGGATGCTGGTAGCCAAGTCTTCTACTCCTATGGAGTTTGCACAGGTGTTCTGACATCTTTAGGAAGTTACAACAAGTACAGTAACAACTGCTACAGGTATGCATTTCTCTCATCTGCACTGTCCATTCAATTCAAAATGTAATTCAGCTCTTACTGCAGTTCAGACCTTTAGTGCACAGGTTTACCAATGTTTTCATATTTCCTCCATAGAGACTGTCTCTACCTGTGCCTTTTAAACAGTTTAACCAGCTTTGTGGCTGGCTTTGCCATCTTTTCTGTGCTCGGTTTTATGGCAAACGAGCAAGGTGTGGATATATCGATGGTGGCTGAATCAGGTATGGAGGATGGATAACTCTTGACAGAAACTCAGATTGTTACTGTTTAGATTATTTATGAAAATGTGCCTTTTTTCCATGCACTGTGTAGGTCCAGGGTTGGCATTCATTGCTTATCCTCGGGCTGTGGCCCTGATGCCACTTCCCCAGCTCTGGGCTATTTTCTTCTTCATTATGATCATCTTTTTAGGATTAGATAGTGAGGTAGGATTACAAAGATCTTTTTCAATAATGAGATTCAAACACTATAATACATGTTTTTGTGTTAATACATATATTTTATTTACCTTAGTTCGTATGTCAAGAGGCATTGGTCACTACCATCTCCGACATGTATCCGGACTTCTTTCAAAACAGCTGTCGGCGTAAACTTCTCCTTCTCGGTATTTCTGTTGGAAGTTTCTTCATTGGCCTTCTGATGGTGACAGAGGTGAGTGGTGAAAACGTTTTCATCTTGATTCCCTGAATAAATTAACGCTACATCTACTTTACATAACTGTATAAATGCAGTTGTAAGTGTGAAGGTGTAGACATAAAATAAAAGAGCAGATAACATTTGAAACAGTTTGTATCCATGTAAACACAAAGTGTGAATGATGCAATAACCACCCGCTTTGCCTTTCACTGAAGGACTCTCTTATCTTTTGCAGGGAGGCCTTTATATTTTTCAACTGTTTGACTACTACGCCTGCAGTGGGATGACCCTCCTGCTTTTTTCTGTTCTTCAGTCTGTCTGTATTGGATGGGTTTATGGTAAGGAGAACATTTAACTCACACTGTTAGATCTCATGTTTTACAGACAAGTAGTTATTAATCCAGTCGTTCCACACCTAGGCGTAATGAGGGGTTGAAAGACATTGAGAGTGTAGGAAGGAGAAAATAAATTGCACAGGAAAACATTACTGATGTGGTTAACCTCTTTGTAACAACATAGTCATTGATTCATTTCAGGGGATCCACAGCCCACAAGCCTTATGTTTTGGAAACCCTGTTTTCTTTTTTAAACTGATGTTTAATACAAGTTGGGATCCCACAGTTTCCTATCAAACCAACGATGTTAAATTGATTTGAGGGGCGTTATATACACTGATCCAACATGAGTAACATTTCTATATATTTTTTATCAGGTGCAGATCGCCATTATGATAATATAAAGGACATGATTGGATATCGGCCATGGTCCTACATGAAATATTGTTGGCAGTACTTCACACCAGCTATCTGTGTAGTAAGTATTGGAGATGAGGGAATGCCTGCCTTGTAACATTGTTCATGCTTTACTAACAAGCAAATGTATTTGACAGCTGCCAGAGGCTTCTGTCCTAAAGGCAGTGCATGACCAGATGGAGACCAGTTTTAGATGGGGTATACTGTATTGCAACTCAAGACTTTTGATGTCAGTTTGAATTAAATGCTCGAGTAATCTCTGTCATCACTGGCTTGTGTTTCCTAATGAAATATTTAATTACAAGACTATCGAAATAAATCTTAGATATGTTCTCTTTAACTGTCACAATCTGCTAAAGAGACGACATATTCCTGTACTTCAAATGTCTATACTCTGAGATTAATCTGAAAGAAAACCAAAACATGAGTTACATCATGAATAAATGTTCAAAATACATATAATAGGAACCTCAGTTTCCATTGTAGGTTTTAAAATAATTAAAATAAACAATAGGCAACTGCAAATTGTAATGACTGTGTTTTATACAAACGTTTATTTTATGGTTTTTTATCTTCTCTTCTTTCGCCTTGTGTTTTTTTTAAGTGCACATTTATCTTCTCCTTGGTCAAATATACTCCGCTGAAATTCAACAACACTTATGAATACCCCTGGTGGGGCTACACTATTGGAGGATTCTTTACGCTCTCTTCAACGCTCATGGTTCCTCTGTGGATGCTGTACGCTGTGAGTGTCACTCCAGGATCACTGAGACAGGTACTGTCACACGTCGTTACTGTCATGTTACCGTTACTTATCAGACAATAGTTTTAAAATAAAAAACAATTGACATGAAGTATGGATTAGTTTTGAAAACATTCACTTTGGGTCTGTGACATGATCATTTCGGGGGCGGCCCTTGCCATCCCAAGCCACCCCTCAGACCCTGGCCCTGTAACTAAGTAATTGGATTAATGGAGGAACGATTTGTATCCTTACATTGACATAGAAACTGTATTGTACTTATCAATGACATCTGGATTACACTCGTTCTGCTTAAAGAATATTAGTAATTGTAGGTACTGGCACAAATAGGACTCCTGTGATGGTGCTGATATGGTTTTACAGCATGAAAGAAAGGAAATCTGGGAAAATGTGGAGCTAAATCTCACCACTTGTGAAATTCATGTAGATAAATAAGTTGTGTTGAAGGTACCAAACTTATAGTTGGTATTTAGTGACTATTTACTCAATAGCATTCACATATTGTTAAAATGTGGTGGTTTGGAAAAAAAGAGAGATGTTTCTATTTTATTTTTTTATGAAAAAATTACAGCAATAAGTAATGTATTGTATCATATTGTATTTGTTTTGATTTTGTACCCATAACATGCCTTGCCCTAACTGGCCTTTTTTCTTTCTTATGGGTTTACGTGATCATACTTTTATAATTATTATTCCACCAAAGTTAACATACTTTAGACTTTAATGGTAAACTGTAATTTCTTTCTCCACACAGAGACTGACAGTTCTGTGCACTCCAGCTAAGGACTTACCCACTGAAACATTAAAGAAGGCATTAAATAAAGAAGCCTTTGAGACTTTCACAGGCTTGTACACACTGAGCCAATCAGAAAATTCAGACGACAAAGGGGAAACAAATCAGAGGTACTCCATCATCTACACTGCATGAATAACGTAATGAAATTAAACAATACTCCTGATGAGTGCGGATCCTAAACAGTGTATTAATGCATTTAATGTATTGATACTGAATACTAAAACTCTATTAAATAGTTTTTGATTTGAATGCTTGTTTTTGAGTGTTTAATACATAACTAAAAGATTCATACACTATGGTTTTTCAGGAACAAACCAGAAGAAGCCAAAGATAGCGTTTTAATAAATGTGATTGTGTAAATTACTGATAAACTTACTTACAACTTTAATAACTGCGAATGTACTGTAAGGTGAGCATAACACTTTGCAATGCATTGTTGTAATGCAGCATAACAAACCACACCTGTGTGCCTTAAACACCTGAAACCGAGGGTGAAACTTGGTCTACAGGCTGTAATTCAACACATTGCATGTTCAGAGCTTTTCTCAATCAAATTACAGAGTAATATAAAGCCTCAGTACAACCCTTTCACACTGTAATTACAGTGCAAGTAGGTTATATGTGGGATTTTATTTTAAATTGTTATCATCACAACTAATTCCTTTGCAAACATATTTAAAAAAAGAATCCTGATAAATAAAAGGTAATGCATTATTATACCCCAATCTTTGCTTGAGAGTTTCTCTATTTTCTATATTTACAATAAACACAAAGAAGGGCTTAAGGCTCATCAGAAGTAAAACAAAAAAATCCCCACAACTATAGAAAAACCTACAGTCCACAGTGAATTTCCTCACTCTATTTCCCTATCAGATAATCAGCTGTTTGAATAGAGGGTATCCAACATGTCATATTTTACATTACAAATGATTAAAGTTAAATAATACTTAAATTGAAAACATAAGATCACCAAAGGGCTCCCATTTCAATGTAATTTAACTTTTTTGCCGGTGTGTTTTAACATTACATGGACAACGGATTTGATGTTTACACCAGTAGATTTACCTTTCTAATTCCTAAACTAAGTAAAAAATAAACAGTGAGTAGTTCATTGTCATAATCTGTTCCTCATCGTACCTCTTGTTCTTTCCCACTATACCCTCAACACACCATATTTCAAAAAGTGTAATTTAACTAAAAAAATGTTTTAACTCAAGTTATGTACCAAGCAATTTTTAAGTATATTGTACATTCTAAATAAATTATATAACAACCACTTTATGAGTTTCTGAGCTTCCACCTCTGCTTGTAAATACTAAGAATAACAGACATATCTGACACAGATCACACAGGTCATCTTCTATTCCATGGTTTGGCCGCCTGGTGGTGCTGATGTTTATTTTCTTTTAATTACATTCACATGAGACGGTCTATATAGGATGGCCTTAACACCTTTATTAACTGGTCATGTATATGTGTTTACTTAATAAATCACTTGTAAAACCAATAACCAACATGAATACACGTTTTGTGACAAACAGTAATAAGAATAATGCTTTTACACCCTATACAACAGAACACAAATAAACATAATTGAATGTCCTGTTATTGAACCATGAGCTATATCAAATCAACCACCAGAGAGGTTTCAGCAACACATGCAAACATTCAGTCTTGGTTCATTGCATTTACCTTTGATTAGTGCATGACTGCCTGCGTGTGAACACTATTCTTAGTTGTAAATACATAATACGTGTTTATATCGTATACCATTACTTACTGTTCATGCAGGGCTTTTGTATTAGTTTTAATTTAATTAAGGTTAACTAATATACTATACTATCATGTGTGCACCACTATTTGCTGAGATTAACACTGTGCTGAGAAGTATAAAACTGACCACATGAGGGCGCTTCAGTAATGCAAATAGTCGTCCTTGTATAAACTATACTCATGGACAAAATATAAGGCAAACAGCAGACCAGTCAGAACTGATTCATTTGAAAAATGCATCACTGCAACAACAACAACAACAACAACAACAACAACAACAACAACAACATGTACCAATATGGAAATACTTTTACAAAGTGTATTTGGTTGGTTTTGGTATTATTGGATGTAATGTCTATGCGTTTGTAGGTGGAGGAGAATTACATGTTAATCCTTTGGCGCACACGAGTATCTGAGCTACTCTGGAGGTCAAAGATTAGAAAGAGCACAGATCTTGAGTATGTCATCAGTATGCTAAAGTATTCACCTGTTTTAATGTACATCCCTCTGTAACAAAACCCTAGCAGGAGTTTAGCAGTAAATCCATGTTTTTAATATTCAAACACAATTTCATCCAAGAACTGTATTATAGGCTCATAGTCTTCCTGTGTTCCTGTCTATCAAGCGGGTATCTGCCTTGATCTTTTAGTGTCCTAGGCCTTTTACCCTATTTTATGTTACTGTCATGTGAAGGAAAAACAACAACAAGCAACATCTATCAAACCAAACAACCATTATCTTACTTTAAAAATGTTTTGAAGTTCCAATTGGTGACTATTTCTGTATTCAGTCTCTGTCTTTTTACTCGTGTTTTAGAGGCTATTATAGTGCCTACTCTTCAGGGAGTATTCCATACATTTTTAGTCATATTAACTTCCCTTTCAACCCACTATCCTCCACACATTTGAATCCCTGGCCGTTTCTCAATGTCGAGTAAAACTGCTGTAGAGCAACTATTTCAAGTATACTACGTCATCGAGTGGTGCCAAAGGACTGTTTAAATGCATGTTAAATACCCAGCATTCTGTGCCACTCTATGACGTAGTATACTTGAAATAGTTGCTCTGCAGCAGGTATACTCACGATTGAGAAACGGCCCCTGTCTCTTTGAATGTATGTTTCTGTACAACTTTATTGACAGTGTTTCATCATTCTGAAACTAACTTTATATTGTACTTTTAGCTTTCCTCCACAGAAATTCTAACACAAAACACTCCATGTACATTTTCAGATACTGTTTTAAAAGATACAAGATTTAGGCATTTCACTACAAATAAGTGCTATCAAGTTAACTGTAAAGCTCTACAGTCAATGCAGTAGACTCACATAGAAGTATTTGCAGAATAACAAATACACACCATGCAGTCAGTGTGCTTGGTAACATATGTCTGTGTTCATTGATTGACACTAATGTTGTACAATTTGTTCCAGGCCAGTCACATAATGTGTTTTCCTGACCTACGAACAGATTCACATTGCGTTTCTGTTTGGCACAGGTACAGAACCTCCTGTTACAGTTTCCACACTTAACCTGCACAGGAGTGTGTTAAGTACTTGCGTAGATGTGAAGCAGAAAGCTAATCCCAATTACCTGTCAAACATGTGACCTTACGCATGAGGCAAGCACCTTTTTGATCTAGGCTTTAGACATCTCCCCTGCATTGAGCTAATGAGTATCTCAAAGCTTCTGTATACATCTCATTTAGAGCTCAGGTCTCACATGTTCTTGGTGTCAGATGTCCCACATAAACTTAAAACAACTCTTTCAACCATGTAAAAGCTATATTTGAATGACAATGTTCAGGATAATTGCTGTTGTAGTTTTGATTATTGAAGAAATGGATACTTGGCTTGCTGTTTCATTGTTTATTGAACCTCAGGTGGGTGGGTGTGGATGGGCCTTTGTGTGTATAACAAACCAACACATATCATTTAATAAGATTGTCCATGTTCTGATTTGTTTCACACAGCATTAGTTACTCACCAAGTGGTTTTATAGAAAATGTCATCAACAAATAAACTGATATATTATTATGGATAGGCTAAAAACCAAGCTTTATTGATGTTTGTCACTTCTGCATTATAAACAATTGGCACATTGTAAAGTCAACTTTGATGTGTACTATTTCTGTTTTTTTAGTGCCTGAAGCAGAGGAGAACATTTTACATGTATTATTGTATGGTTGTTGCATCCTTTTGGCAGCAGGTGGCAGGTTGGGTATCGGAACAAGGAAAAGCTTTTGCATTTATCCGCTCTGGTAAAGATAGAGGTTTTCAGGACTATTTAAACACATTATTGAACAATGTAGTGTGGCTTGGCAAAGTTTGAATGCCATTATACAGAAAACATGTTTTGGAACCTATATTGGGAAAAAACGATGTGGATGCAAGTAGCGACAGTACATTACATGTTGAAATGTTTATATATATTGAAATGTTGTGTCTGTTTTAATGTATTTGTGGTTGTGTTTGTAATGAAATTAAACATTCTTTAATTCTAAAAAGTTGAAAACAATGCATTATTGATCCCTTGAGGGTGATTTCACAAGCTTTGTAGTAAGAAATTGTGAGAAATTGTTAGTGGTAGTTACAGCATTAAAGTGATCACATTTTTGTATCAATAATTCAATAATAACTCAATTATATATTATATATGTTGGGATTTATTAGATGCACTTATAGTGCTCCCTGTAAAGACAAATCTCATCATCAAAAAGCATGGTTGACTATATTTGACCCTCAGTCTCTGCCTTCGGAGGCAACCTTAGGTCTTTGAACTTCAAAGGCAGTGGGTGGCTGCTGTAAACACTTGTTGACCTAAATTAAAGGTGACAGGTGTCACCTCTAATGTGCATCCTGACTCCCAGACCACCTGCTTAACACCTCTGAATTACGTACAAGGTGTGAATCCAATTTGTGAGGATTGTAGATTAGATAGGACCAAACCCCTCCGGTTTAACAGCTTGCTATCGTGACAATTTGTGGATGCTAATCAGATAAACACAAGCGCCTTGGTCTGGAAATCCCGCTTGTGGGAGTTGGCATACTTATGAAAGCTGGGTGATAGGTGGTTTCTGTTTCTACATCGTGGCATTAGTATACTTTACATGGCTGGTTTTTTTTTAATCAGCCATGATTCAGCGTTCACTTTCTCACCACTTTCTCATCTCAATCAACAGTTTAAATGTTTGATAAAAAGAACAAAAAGACATGTACTTTATTTCAATTACTTTAAATGCCCTCAATGTAAAACAGCAGTAGTTTGGTCAAAAGTAATACTCTTCACCATATTGGTTATTTCTAATTCTACATGCACATAAATTGTGAATATATATTAAGTTATGCAGATGACACACACATTTACGTAACAGTTTCACCAGGAGACTATGCTCCAATTCAAACACTGAGTAAGTGCATTGAACAAATCAATGACTGGATGTGTCAGAACTTTCTCAAATTAAACAAAGATAAAACTGAGGTAATGGTTTTTGGAGCCAAGGCAGAACGTATAAAAGTTAGCGCTGAGCTTCAGTCTGCAATGTTCAAACCAACAGATAAAGCCAGAAATCTAGGTGTAGTCATGGACTCTGACCTGAGTTTCAACAGTCACATTAAAACAGTTACTAAATCAGCCTACTATCACCTAAAGAATATATCTAGGATTAAAAGACTAATGTCACAGCAGGATTTGGAAAAACTTGTCCATGCCTTTATCTTCAGTAGACTCGACTACTGCAATGGTGTCTTCACAGGTCTCACTAAAAAATCTATTAGAAAGCTGCAGCTGATTCAGAACGCCGCTGCTCGAGTCCTCACTAACACTAAGAAAGTGGATCACATCACTCCTGTTCTGAAGTCTTTACACTGGCTTCCTGTGTGTCAAAGAATAGATTTCAAAATACTGCTGCTGGTTTATAAAGCACTGAATGGTTTAGGCCCAAAATACATGTCTGACCTCCTGCTAAACTATGAACCATCCAGATCTCTCAGGTCTTCAGGGACTGGTCAGCTTTCTGTCCCCAGAGTCAGAACTAAACATGGTAAAGCAGCGTTCAGTTATTATGCTCCAAATATCTGGAACAAACTCCCAGAAACCTGCAGGTCCGCTGCAACTCTGACTACTTTTCAATCCAGGCTGAAGACTTTTCTTTTTGTCGCTGCTTTTAATTGAACTATTTATATTTTAGACTGCACTGTAACTTTTATCCATGTATTTTTTTCTTAATGTTTATTTGATTAGCTTTTCTTTTTTAATGCTTAATGTCTTTCATTCTTTTTTTTTGTAAAGCACTTTGAATTGCCTTGTGTTGAAAAGTGCTCTAAAAATAAACTTGCCTTGCCTTGCCTTGCCTAAGTTATTTATATATATATAATTTAGAAGAACTACATCCACCCAGGGGCGTAGCACAAAACTCTGGGCCTATACATGAAGCTTAGCGCAAGTTCAATAAGGAAGACCTAACACGAGTCACTTACACGTCACTCGATGGCTCCCTTCCCCCCTCATTACATATGAGGGCGTCACCCCTCAGCAGCCAATAGCTGCACATGCTAAATTCCTTAAATGCCAGGGGGGTATACTGCGAAGCAGGATTTTCGCTTAGCCGGCTAAATTCAGGGAAAACTCGGGCTTTCCGGTCATCCGAAGCTGGTTCTCTTTTTAGCAGGCTAGATCTCCATGGTAACTTATGCTAAGCAGCTAACCTGGTCGGGACCTGGGGGGTATACTACGAAGCAGGATTTTCGCTTAGCCGGCTAAATTCAGGGGAAACTCCGGCTTTCCGGGCCTACGAAACTGGTTCTCTTTTTAGCAGGCTAGATCTCCATGGTAACTTATACTTAGCGGCTAACCTGGTCGGGACCAGGTTAGGTTGCAGGCTAAGAGCTCAACTCAGTGAAAGCACTGCCTGCTGACCAATCAGAGCTCAGTGTGCGGAGTTTAAAGCGATCAAGTCATATTACAGGAGAAAGGAAATACAGAAAAGCTGCCGTCGCAGGAAAGACGGCAAAAATCACCGACTGTGTGAACGTGAACATTAATAGAATATCACCTCCATCTTCAGAGCAATCTGACTATTATAACATTAGCGTTAAGAAAGCTTACTTAAATATCTGCCACAACATAAGTGACCGGATCAGAGTAACATTAAGTACAGTCCGCCGCATATCACTTCATAATGTATCATATATTTCCTTATTTGAGTCAGCTGAGCCGTATCTGGCCGTGCAACACTCACAGTGTCACATACTGTCTGCAGAAGTATTATTTTAAGCAACACATTAAGTTGACGAAACACTCGAGACAAATGTAATTAAAGTCATATCGTGTTTTAGACGGGGCAATGATATCATAAACCTGTTAATGTACGCATTCAAACACTTGTTCTGTTACCAGCTGTATTCACCTTGCAGGTGCAGCTATGTGGCTTTTATCCTGGATAAAGTGTTTAAGGCATGGATGTTTAAAGTTTAACTTCTTCATTTTTGACTAGTATTAAAGTTCACTTTTCATTCAGGAAGTATGACGCTGCGCTGTCAGTGCGCTTCTCCATGTTTGTGATTGGTCGAATGCTCCAGATACCACCCCTTTCATGTGAACGCGCACCTAACTAGATAGGAAACGGCTGGCTTGAGCGATCCACTTGATAACCAGCGTCGTAGTACAGTTTAGCGAGAGCGCGTATGTTTTGGATTAGGCCAACCGGCTAACTCAAACATATCCAGGTTAGGTTGAACCAGCTTCGTAGTATAGGCCCCTGGTCTGGACCAGGTTAGCTGCTTAGCATATATTACCATGGAGATCTAGCCTGCTAAAAAGAGAACCAGCTTCGGATGACCGGAAAGCCGGAGTTTTCCCTGAATTTAGCCGGCTAAGCGAAAATCCTGCTTCGCAGTATACCCCCCTGGTTTGTAGTATAGGCCCCTGCTTTTCCTCCCTGTCAGTTGTCATTTGCAGATGACCGCAACCCGCCTCCACCCCTCTCGCCTCGAGTCTCCTCCAGGACAAAGTTAAACCGTCCTTCTTCAGACCGGTCTCACCTACTCAGCACCACCACCAGTGTCTAGACCCCGGGGATTTCATCGGAGCGGTGCTTTCCCTCCTGAATGATTATCCTGCAAACCGGGGCCTAATCGCCAAACACCATTACATTCTCCTGTTGTATTATCATGGCAATCATTTTATTCATATGACGTGTAAACAATAAATATGTAATTCTTACATCACGTCTCTCCGGTTTGACATAAGCTATCTCTGTGGGCCTCCTTCTTCTCTTGATCCATGTCTCTCAAGCATCTTTTAAAATGTATTTACCAACAACTGTACACATGAATCTGAAGTGGTTATTAGGGAAGTCATTAACTAAAGTATTTGTAATGAACTAAAGTATAAATAATAATAATAATAATAATAATAATAATAATA
This sequence comes from Champsocephalus esox, assembly GCA_036324585.1. Classification (NCBI taxonomy): domain Eukaryota; kingdom Metazoa; phylum Chordata; class Actinopteri; order Perciformes; family Channichthyidae; genus Champsocephalus; species Champsocephalus esox. Next base: position 26,321,179 of record CM070495.1, read on the forward strand.
ATAATAATAATAATAATAATAATAATAATAATAATAATAGCGGCTGTGGCTAAGTGGATAGAGTGCTGGACTTCGAATCAGGGGGTAGCAAAAATGAGTCCCACTGCAGTCAGCATTTGTCGTTGTGTCCTTGGGCAAGACACTTCACCCCAAATGGCTCCTGTGGGGATTGCCCACAGTACTGAATAAGTACTGAGTAAGTCGCTTTGGATAAAAACGTCTAACAAATGACATGTAATGTCATAGAAGTAATAATAGTATAATCTGTGCACATTTCAACCCTCTTTCCTCAACATACTGTTGTTAACAATTACTTTACTATGGTTAAATTAGGTGTGCTTTGAGTATCATGCTTAAGAGAACATTCTTCATTCTTTAAGTATTTGCCATTCCCACGGTATAAGACAAAACAAAAATAAATACCATCTTAGTAAAAAAACTGTTAAGATGATGACCTTACGTGTGTAAATATATATATTTTTTTCTTTGAGGGGGTCTGCCTCCAAAAAACTGTTTTAATTCCTGAGAAAGTCAAATAAGACGTTGTGTAAAAACTACACTGCCCAGCCCAAAAAAAGTAACCAATTTGATTTAACTAGGCCAGTAGTTAAGGACTTTCCACTGGATAATAACTGCAGCGATGTATATGTTTTAGATGAATACACATTGTTTTAACCCTAACTGATGCAGTTAGTTTAATGTTTGGTTTAATGTTTGTTCTTTCTGATGTACAGTAAAGTCAAGTTGTAACTGTTTGCAATGAAGTTGTGGGGCGCTGAACTGTTCTTTTGATTCTTTTGAATTTTGATATATGAGGGTGCGCAAGCATCTTGAGGAACATTCATCATTAACTCCTCCAAAAATTGTTTATTTAATAATAACACTGAATATGTGAATCATAAGAGTGATTGACAGCTGATAGGAATGATATGATTGTTAATATTATCATATTAATTCAGACAAAAATCGATGAGACAGTTAATTCATGTATTTATTGCAGCAGTCTGCATAGATTTGTGCCCCTGCTGGTCTAAGAGTGAAACAAACTCATTCAGTTATTGATCAGTTCAAATTAATTCAATAGAGAACCGCAGTGACTAATACAATGTTTTTACGTGTTCGGTGTAATGACGTAAAACGGCCTGGACAACTTCTGTAGTCCTATTCAGCCACTTGTTAACAACCATCGTTTTTCAGACACGTAAACTCTTCAAAAATCACCAGCGGGGTCACTGCTGATGTATTTAATGTCGTAGAACAAAACGTGAACTGTCTCTTCCATGTGTCAATCAATCAATCAATCAACCAATCAATCAATGTTTATTTATATAGCCCAATATCACAAATGTTACATTTGTCTCAGTGGTCTTCACAGTGTGTACAGAATATCAGTATGACAATACGACACCCTCTGTCCTTAGACCCTCACATCGTACAAGGAAAAACTTCCGGAGAAAACCCCACAGTTTAAAGGGGAACATGGGAGAAACCTCAGGGAGAGCAACAGAGGAGGGATCCCTCTCCCAGGATGGACAGACGTGCAATAGATGCCGTGTGTAAATTGAAAAGATAATACATTTGCAACATAGGTAGTCCAAATGTTTGGAAATGCATGTGTATACAGTGGCGTTTCTATATGTACAAAAGTGGTGGGGCACAACAAACTCAGATGTCTATATATAAGCTTCTGCAGAGAGGTTCATGGCTGGTGAGGCACTGGCACTGACTCTTCAGGTTTAAAAATATATTAAATCAAAATATATTATTTTCAAAAGCTTTTTTTGTCTGATGCTTCAATTACTTTTAAACAGACAGTTCAACAGAAGGATACCCAAACAAATGTAATTTTATCATTTAAATATTGAATTGTTCTCTCTTAGTAAGATCCCATTTTCAATAAAATTGCAGTCTTACCTTGACTTGAAGATTAAGTCCATTTGCCTATCCTTCTGGACAAAAATCTATATTACTTTTTTGTAAAAGTCCTCCTTATCTTCTTGTAGTTTCAAAAGTCTATCATAAATCTAATCTAATCAATAGATGTTTGATTCGAAAATGATAAAAGTAGGGTAGACATGTGGATATTACCCGGCTGAACAAAACGTACATTTATCTAACAGCTACGTTTCCCACAGATCTTATTTTGAGCTATTTTCTAAAATCCTATGGAGAAATCTCGTTGCTTTTTTGTGGAGGGAAGCCATGCGCAGCTTACTTCCTGGTTTTAGGACGCCTCACTGCAGCTCTCTCTCCTCTTCACACACCACACTTTTCGCGGCACACGTACTTACAGCCAATCAGCTCTGAATGATGTGAGATGACGTATGGTGGGGATGGCAGCACTTTGCCCCTATGGTCATTATTTTTTGCCACACACATTAAATAGGAAAATACTCTGAGCATGCGCAGTGTAGTTTTTGCAGTCACCGTTCACTTAGACAGTCAGAGGGAGGGGCAGGATCAGGTTTTGTCCCACATGGCTCTAAACAGCTCAATAGGCACACACTGTAGACACTAATTAGAAGAACACATACTAAAACAGCAATGTACAGACGAATCAGATGATTAAACATCTTAAAATATATTTTTTTTGCATTTTGTTGTAATCATTATTTTAATACTTTCTGCTGACACTAGGTGGGGCTGTGCCAGTCGCCACTGTGTGTATAATAGGAAGATGAATCCACAAGGATATCCATCCAGGACCTATGATCCAGGACCACAGCCACGACTCAAGATCCAGGGCTCGCGATCCATGACTCCGGATCCCGGCGTATATAGACACCAAAAAGAAAGACATTTGGGGAAGCTGGGTTAATCGGAACATGAGTACACAGGTATAGACAGAGAGAAGGAAGAAGTAAGATGTCCCCCGACAAACTAAGCCTATATCAGCAAAACGAGGGGCTGAATCTAATCAGCCCTAACTATAAGCTTTATCAAAAAGGAAGGTCTTAAGCGCACTCTTAAAAACGGATAGGGTGTCTGCCGCCCGAACACAAACTGGAAGCTGATTCCACAAATGTGGAGCTTGATAAGAAAAGGCAAACACAGACCTTATTTGGAGCTATTTTCCAAAATCCTATGGAGAAATTGCATTGCTTTTTATCGAAGGAACCAGACGTGGTCAAAATGCTAACTTACTTCCGGGTTTTAAGACGCCCCAGATAGCAAAATGTCATTGAATCAACATTGAGATATGGTCACGCTGAAGATTGTGTTCAACATTGAAACAGTGAATGTGCTCGCTATGATCAGCATTGAAACAACATTGAATGTTCAACCAATCCCAACAATGAATCAACCTTGATTCAATTACGATATGATCAACATTGAAAGAATGTAGAATTGGATCAACATTGATTCAACTATATTATGCATTGCATTATACATTGAAACAATGTTATTATCAGATTGCAAAAAGTCATTGAATCAACATTGAGATATTGTCATGCTGGAGATTGCAATTGATGTTGGACATTGAAAATAAACTAAAATGAACAAACAAAAAAAGAGCATATTACTTATTCAATTATTTATTCAGATTCAATGATATGAACATCTTTAGTACACAAGCACGAAAAACATTGTCTCTTAAAGGTCACATGTCAGCGCAACTAATGAAGGCATGTTTGACTGGGGGTGGAACATTTAATAACAGCCTTACACCATGGCGGAAATAACAAAACTGAATTCAAGATAACATCAGAGGTTGGCAAATAAAATAAGAAAGGCGCTTGCCAGTTCTGGCAACCTGCTCGCCCTCATAGCTGTGGTCAACATATCGATTTAAAGTTTCTCTTAAAGGTCCCATGTCATGCTGTTCTGGTTAGTACCCGTCCCCTTGTGTGTTATGAAGCTTTTTCTGCATGTAAACGGTCTGCAGAGTCACAAACCCTCAAAGTACACCCTGTAGCGAGTAAAACTCTAACACAGAAAATACCTGTCTATGCTGCCACAGAACTTCTTCCTCAGTGACGTAACGGGCATAGTGGCGTAACACACACTCTCACTCAGCCTTATCTTTTCTCATCCGCGGCTCCGAGTGTGTGTCTGTGTGCTCAGGCTGAGTTCCTCTGTGTCTCGCTGTCTCTCAGATCTCACGCAGCAACCAGGAAACGACACCAGCAATCCAGCTCACACCGTCTGCTCCTCGAGCCGAGCCCCGCAACATCCCGCCAACACGGTACCCAGACCCCACGCAGCATTCTCATCAGTTTGTCATTACTGGTGTCATTTTCTGGTTGCTAACACCATTGTAACACAATCACTGATGTTCACCACCGTTACAGCTGAACATCAGCGAGACACAGACACACACTCAGTGTGTGTAAATCCACGGAGCCGCAGCTGAGAAAAGATAAGGCTGAGTGAGAGTGTGTGTTACGCCACAATGCCCGTTATGTCACTTTACTCAGGAAGAAGTTCTGGAGCAGCAGAGACATGCATTTTCTGTGTTAGTTTTACTCCCTACAGGGTGTACTTTGAGGGTTTTTGACTCTGCAGACCGTTTACATGCAAAAAAAGCTACATAACACAAGGGGACGGGTCAGAACCGGGAAAGCATGACCTGGGACCTTTAAGTGGAGGGAGCTCCTTAGAGACAATGATCTGGCCATCAACTGTAGTTAAAGTTATATTTGCTCTGAAACTCCAGATGACATAAAAACCTGGCAACTGCAAACGGGGTTGTCATACTCGGTGGAAAGGCAGTCTTAACTATAAACTCAGATCTATAAGACCCCAGTTCAACATGAAAGAAAACACCTCAACTTTAAACAATGTCCGTTTAACTATTTTTTCCTTGGTACCCCGCCATTCCCCTCTGGTGCGTAACGGAGCCACTTCTGCACTCCAACCCTGAATGTCAATTCCGTCAGCCTGCGGTCAAATTGACAAGCAGCAGCTGAAAAAAAAGAAGTTATATTTTTTGTTTGTTTATTGAAATAATAAGAAGAAAGCTGCAATGGATGCGTTCCAGTGTGTACTGTTTAGTGTACTAGGTTTTCAGGCGGCCTTAATTGAGCATTTCACCCATCAACCCCATCTTCATATAATTGATTCACATTATTACTCATTTATGTCTATTCGCTGTGTCTCAGAGGACGGTAGTGGACAGTTCAGAAACGTGCCCATCAGTGACATCATCAATGGTCATTTCCATTAGCTAGGAATAATGTCACTGGTAGGCAGGATTCTGAACTGTCCACAGCCCACCTTTGAGATGCAGAGCGAATAGACAGAAATGCTGCCATCCTATTATGAGCATTAATGAGGACCACTTATATGAAGATAAGGATAAGAATGGATGCATTTTGCATCCATTCTTATCAACTTGAGAAAGACATTTAAAAGACTTATTTGCCAAATCTGTTGTAAAGTAGTAAACTTAGTATTTTGAGGTGCAGGCTCACCAAACATGCAGTCCTTTATCAGCGTGTCCTTGAAGGCCCTCTTCTCTCCCTTTCCCACCCAGTTGAAGATGCAGGCTAGACTGTTTGTCATGGCAGCGGATAGCATTCGCCGGATCATATTTTCCGAGTTGGTCCCTCCGACTAATGCCAGGCGGGTAATCTTAACAGACGAGAGAAAATGGTTAGTGTGCTACAGTGTACTATGTAAATAGACATCTTCTCATTTATAAATAAATACAAACGTAATGAATTTGAACACATTTGTATTACCTCTAAGGAAGAAATAAGACCACTACTGTGTCCAAACTAATCGACAAACAATGCCATCAACCAAATTGGCAATCCTAAAGAAATTGTCAAATATTGATTAAGAAAAATATGATTGTGATTCGCGAGGCGTATTTTTACAATATTTCTGTCAAACACACATCCAAGTGAAAAAGAAATGTAATGCATCCACTCCTACAATTCCAGACATAAGCCCTTAAGATTTCAAACAAGAAATGTAAGACTTTTAAAACTTATAAGGATCCACAGGATACCTGCAAATGCATACAGAAAATATTAGAAGCCTCAACAGATTATAGAGAAAATGCTTTGTGTAAAAATTGTTCACCATCTTTCGACAGACTGCTTCCTCCCTTAGAGCAGCTTCAGTCTCATCAAACTTCTCCTCGTTGAGGAGTGGAACCATTATGGGGAAGTTGTCTTCTTGTGACTCTGGTCCAACTCCATGAATGTTCAGTTTAGCAAGTTCCGTCTTTATAAAGTTAATGTCACGTGAGATCTGCTTCACCTCCATACATAGCTCGGTAAGCATTTTCGTGGTTCTCATGGCAGCAATGTCTTTAAAAAAAAAGAAAAAGGTTTTAATTTACATTTCAAGGATAGATTTTTCATTTCCAATCATTTAGAATGACACTAAGTAACTCACTGATAAGTGTTTGCCAACAGTAACCATTAAAGCTGCACTATGTAACTTTACTATTCTACCCTGAACACAGGTCTCCAGCACAACTGCTGAAATATTTACCACTGAGCTTATAGAGCCTGCCTGCTTGCTCGGGGGAGAAATTGACCATAAAGTCATAATTTGTGTCAAACCAAGGTCATGTCTCACCTAGCTAAAGGATCTAAATGTCTCAATAGAAGAGCAGGGAGACCAAAATCAACCACCCCAATTGTAAGCTATATTGTATTAACACTACCATACAGATTGGACAAAATAACATTGTAATCACAAAAAAGTTACATAGTGCAGGTTTAAGTGCTTACATTTTAAGCCTTAACACCATGACAAAAAACATGAAAAGATGGGAAGTCACAAGGGATAGGTTTCTCAATTCAGAAGGCATTAGTACGGTTAAGAACCTGCTCAGAAAATGATACTTGCCTTTCAACACTCGGCTTGATTCCCCTCCATATAATCTCCCCCGTGGTGTTTCTGGAGCTGAAGGGGGGTGGGATGGGTACTGCGGGGTCAGGTGAGCCAAGCCCGGTGCGCTGAAGTCAGCTAATCTTGAGCCATGTGCATAGCTGGCACCGCCGTCTAAAAGATAAGACACCATTATTAATTGTTTATAAGTAAGCCATGGGAACCATTGGCCCATAGGAGCCGATATCCTGTTTCCGCAGCATGATGTACAAGTACGCCCCCTGGACATGATGCTAGTATGTCGCAGGGACTTAACCCAATCCAACCCTTGGTACCGAGTGCCAAGCAGGGAGATATCGGGTACCATTTTTAACAGTCTTTGGTATGACTCGGTCGGCGATCAAACTCACAACCTCAGGGGGCGGACACCAACCACAAGGCCACTGAGCTGGTATTAATTCTTTATATTGAACATGAATTTGGGAATTTTCCACAAAACATTCCTTGCTTTCTGTAATGGCATAGCGTGGTAGGGGCTGGAGTTATATGTTGGCAATCCTAGAAAAAGACAGAAATAACTAAATAAGGCAAATGAGCACTATCAAAGTTGTTATCCATGAGCACCATATAGCAATTGCACCTAGCTAGCCCCATATAGTTACTTTCCAACTTTAGATAAAGGAGACCTGTGGGATGAACACACTTGACGACCGAGTAAGTAATTAAAGAATAGTTTCCCACCTACGGTGCTGATAATTCCTGTGATCCAAAGATAAAAAAGACATAATAGCCTATTAGTCTACTTAATAACGAGGGGTGCACTCAAGTGGCTGCCGATGACAATTTATTCAGGATACAGAAAATATGACCAACGTTTCGGACGGACTGAAACATTGGATCATATTTCCGGTGTCCTGAATAAATTCTCATCGGCAGCCACATGAATGTGCCTGACTTTTACACCATTAGTTTACTTACCATCATTACACTGGTCCAACTCCGCCAAATTGCTTCCACAAAAGCCTACAATGAGAGAACACAAAACATGAACTATGAATGCTGTAACTCGGGACAAAGCACATTTACATACTGTCCGCCCGGAGGTAGTAGTGTGAAGTAGGGGTTGACCGATTATCGAGGCCGATATTCCGCATTTTACAGATTATCGCTATCGGCCTTTTTTAAAATCAAATTGCTGATAAAACTTTGGATCTGATGCGGCCGTTTCTCTGGTTGCAGTCACCACTGTGTTCACGAGCAATGTCCCGATCCAATTCTATCAGTTTCCCAGTTACACAGGGACGCGGGTAGCGTCTCGCAGCGGGTAAACTGTGAGGGGGGGCTGCTAGTGGAGCCTCGCAGCAACTCTGCTTTCTGCACCACAATCTGGTGCTGCTGAATTGGGACTACTAAATGAGTGAGACTCAAATATCAGAAGTTCAGAACAAGTTTTAGTAGTTTTTATTTCATTGACTTTACTCAGGGTCACAGAGAGGAAACCAGTTTTAAGATGTTGAAAACTTCATCAAACATAAAAAGGCATTTCAAAGAAGTTGTGTTGGAGTTTGTGTTATTCTACATTTTGAGACCAAGATTTTCTGATATTACTGCAAATGTATATCGGTTCGAAATATCGTTTATCGGTCTCCTTGATTACTAATTGTCGGTATCGGCCTTGAAAAATCCATATCAGTCGATCCCTAGAGTGAAGTGGTTTACTTACCATTATCAGCCTGGTGAAGTGACAGAACATTCTCCGAGTGGCTTCCTCCAGAGGCTAAAAGGGAACAAAAGACAGGAATAATGGATGCTGTAACTTTTGAACCCATATCACATGACTGATGTTTGAATGTATTGATGGAGGAACTAAATGCTTGTAAATTAAAGCTCACATGCAATTACATATTGTTTCTGCAATTTTAATAAGTAATGACATACCACTGCTTGCATTTGGGGTTGGTACTGAGGGATACTGGCTAGATTCTAGGAGCACTGTAGGACAATGAACATCAGGTGGCTTGGCAAATCTTCTCTTCACACAGCTGGTTTCTGACTCCATGTACACAGGATTTGGCCTGGAAAATAAAAATGAAACATTCCCATTAATTGAACTAATTTGGCCCATGGCCCATTTCTGTAGAATGAGGCAGCTTGACGTACAGGTACACATAGAGATGACACTAGTCTATCACAGGACTGGAGGTGGGGTTTTTACTTATTGTTTACACAGAAACCAAGGATTATATATATTTCAAGAGGGAGCGATCAAAGTAAACATCCTAAGCCTGCTTCCTCCACACTGGGAGTGCTGTGACCACTTTTCCATTGCATCTTATGAGCGGTTGGGTTCTTTTGGTTCCAGCCTATACAGTACACGCATACCGTTTCTTATCAATGCGACGTTGTCTGATAAGGGTTAAAGTCAGGCCAGACATGGAACATGACCTCCTACAGGAATTCAACTGTACCTTACTCTTCTTTTCCCACGTTCACCTGCTTCGAGCTCAGATCAGTGGTTGGACTTTTCTTCATATCGTTTGGCCTTTTCCAATGAGTCTGTAAAAGAAAAATCATAAAATAACAGGATGACATTTTACTGACTAGTCTCACTTGTGACAGATACGTCATATGTGGTACGGCACCACACACATTCAAATCCATAAAAAAGGTGTGGATACCTATATACTTGAAAATAGACAATAGTAATGCAGTGACTACTTACCACAACTAATCAAGAGCCGGACATTCGCATATGTGGTCCATCCTTTATGGGCCGTCATATGTTCTTTAAGGGCCTTCAAATACATGTTTTTTGGGGGCCATAACAATGTACCTTCCTTTAGACTGAACCAGCTGGCAAGAACTGTGGCAGCTCCGCCATTTGGAAAAAGTACAACGGCCCAAAGCACCACCTCCCTTTCCATTCTGTATACAATAAATGAAATAATGTAAATGATTAAAAAAAAACTGCTCATAAATCATAAGATGTCATTTACTTGCCCAGCAGTATGCTACTGCATATGAGCTATTGGAATAGCTATGAGGCTATTTCCTTCTGACTCTGGATACAGAACACATTTACGTTTGATACATCGAAGTTTACCAACCGATTTTGTCACACAACTCTCTAACCTTGTATGTACCTATGCATGAGCACTCACAGGGATAAGTGTAATATGATTCTTGGTGTCTGAACCTTTTGTAGATCACATAGACCTCATCTTCTTCCTGGACTATATTCTGCACTACTGCAATATTATGTCCCACCTCAATACAATTATCCCCCTGCTTTGTAGACAAGGTAAAACGACTACTGGAGACCTTTGTGTACTGTACAGCAACACCGAAATGTTGAGGGAGTGGACCATCAGTGTGGATTTTCTGTAAGACTGGTTCATCTGTTGGTAATGGAACCTCAAAACGTGGCTGTTCTGACAACCTTTTGACCACCTGTTGTGGCTTGCGTAAAAGATGCTTTATTTGGCCAAGATAATTCTCAAAAGGGAATTCTGAAACATTATCTAAAGGTCCAAATTGTTTGTATTCATTGGCTAAATGTATAAGCTGGTGAAGCTGGTGTACACTGAACACAATCTGATCCCTGCCATACAACTGTCCAAAGTGTTGCACAAAGGAAATCATCAATCTATGCGCAAATTCAACCTTTTGGCCAGAAATTCCAGGAGACAAAAACAAATACATGGCCACTGAAAACAACATAAAGTTGTCATAAATCTCACTGGGAAGGCAATCCTTCAGAACTACAGGGCCCCAGTACAGTATGAAGGATCGGAGCTCTGTAGCTTTCCAACGATCTAGCTCATTCAAACCCCTTGGCTTGCGATTGAATTCACAAGGAGTGTGGGAATGTAACCCCAGCAGTTTGCTTGATATACTGTTAACAGTTTGTGAAGGAAGCCTAGTGGCTAGATTGCCCTTTAACCACTTTTCTCATCACACCAAGACAACAGAGGTGCATATAATCTATTGGGAATGAAGAAACCATCTTTACTGTCCCTGTTAAAGGACTGAGTGTCTGTTTCAAGTGATGTTCTTCATCAATCATATCACAATAACTTGAGTCTGTCCTGAGCCTGACATTTGTTTCAGGATAAGTCATTTTCTTCCTCCACACACCATGTTGATCACACTTGTCGCACCCTGAATAGCCATTATGTGACTTGATATTCTTAACGTAGACTCTGGCTGGAGCATCACACACAAATGAGGAAACCAGTACTTTAAATCGGTTACCATTATGAACAACGCCATTAGCCAGTACATTTTTAAGATCGCTAATAAATTGCTGCAGATACTCAACACACTTGGGCTTGCTTAAACCACAAAAGATACCGACAATAAATGGGGACTTAGTATAATCACATTTCAGAATTGCAAGTATAGGCCAGAATTGAAGTCTTGAACTCTTAAAGAGAGGGAGACCATCTATGTTGAACTGTAAAGTAAGAGTTCTGAGGCTCACTGGTAAACTCAAACATTTCAATAGTGAAAGTATCCCTTGCACCAATCCAAAATGGTAGTACTCGCCACCTTGCATTTGAGTGGTTGCAACATCATGTTGTGTTCTAAGCAGAGTTCTTCCATCCTTAGGGAGCATAGGGTGAAAAAGCTTTAAGATGGACAGCAGAGCAGACAAAGCAACCAGACTGATTGAGTAGGATGTTGCCCAATATCTTAGGCTCCTCATAAGCAGATCCTGACTAGGCTGATGCTCGTCATGGCTGTCAGAGTCAGAATCTGATTCATCATTTCCCATTTGTACATGATCTGATTCAACTTCATCATCTCCAGCTAAACTACCATATCTGAAATGCAAATTGTTGGTCTATCAGCACACCTGATGACCTACTCAATCACCTCAACTCCACCCTTCTCACCTCCCTCAACAGCCTGGCCCCCCTCAAAAGGAAAACTGTCACCTTTACAACCTCGTCTCCCTGGTTCACCCCTGCACTCCGTAGAATGAAACAAACCGGCCGTCAGCTTGAACGCTTAACAAAAAAATCATCCCTCACAGTTCACCACCAATCCTACAAACTTCATCTCACCACCTACAGAGATGCCCTCACTGCCGCAAAATCAGCTTACCTCTCCAACATCTTCACTGACCCCTCCCGCAACCCCAGGACCCTCTTCTCCACCATCAACAAGCTCCTCAAACCCCGTGCCGACACCCTCACTTCCTCCACTTCCACCTTATGCAGTTCATTCCTCCAGTTTTTCTCAGACAAAATCACTGCCATTAATCACTCCCTATCTGCTTCTCCAATCTCTCCCTCCTTCTCCCCTGACCTCCCGACTGCCCCTCCCCACGGCCCACTCTCCCAGTTCACTCTGGTCTCCCCCTCTGAAATTCTCAATCTGATCAGCTCCTCCAAACCCACTACCTGCTCCCTTGACCCTCTTCCCACCCCTCTACTGAAGTCCTGCCTCCCCATCCTCTGCCCCTACCTTGCCAACCTCTTCAACTCCTCCCTGTCCCAAGGAACCGTTCCCTCTGCCTTTAAAACTGCTGCTGTCACTCCCATCCTCAAAAAACCCGGTCTGGATCCCTCATCCCTCAGTAACTACCGCCCCATCTCCAACCTCCCCTTTCTCTCCAAAACAATAGAACGCATCATCTCCAAACAACTTCACCGCCATCTTCAATCAAATCACCTCTTCGAACCCCTTCAGTCTGGTTTTCGTCCCCACCACAGCACAGAAACGGCACTCGTCAGGGTCCTCAATGACCTCCTCACCTCTGCTGACACCGGTTCCCTCAACATCCTCATCCTCCTCGACCTGAGTGCAGCCTTCGATACCGTGAGCCACAACATCCTGCTCACCCGACTCCAAGACATCGGTATCGAAGGTACTGCGCTCAGGTGGCTCCAGTCATATCTCTCCGACAGATCCCACTTCATCTCCCTCAATAATCACTCCTCTGCCACCGCTACAGTCACCCAAGGTGTTCCCCAAGGCTCAGTACTCGGCCCCCTCCTCTTCATCATCTACATCCTCCCCCTTGGTCAGATTCTCCGCCACTACAACCTGGACTTCCACTGCTACGCCGATGACACTCAAATCTACCTCAGCACCAAATCCCTCCATAACCCCCCCCATCACCCACATTGAATCCTGTCTGACTGACTTGAAATCCTGGATGCAAAAAAACTTTCTTAAACTCAACAGCAATAAAACTGAACTCCTCCTCATCGGCTCCAAATCCACCCTCAGTAAAACCCCCAACCTCACACTGACCATCGATGGCACCCCTGTTTCCCCCTCAACCCAGGCACGCAACCTCGGGGTTATATTCGATCCCACCCTCTCCCTTGACTCCCACATCCGCCAAGTTGTCAAAATCTCATTTTTCCATCTCCGCAACATTGCCAAAATCCGTCCCTATCTCACCCGCCCCGCAGCTGAGCGACTCATTCACGCCTTCATCTCCTCCCGCCTCGACTACTGTAACTCCCTCCTTTACGGCATCAGCTCCACCTCCCTTAGTAGACTCCAGCGTGTTCAGAACGCAGCCGCCAGACTCCTCACCCACACTAAATCATGGCACCATATCACCCCGGTCCTCAAAGAACTACACTGGCTTCCCGTTACTCACCGCATCAACTACAAACTCCTGGTCCTTACCTATAAAGCCCTCCACCATCTGGCCCCCCCCGTACCTCACTGACCTTCTCATCCCCTACCATCCTCCCCGGACCCTCAGATCCACCTCGGCCGGCCTGCTTTCCACCCCCATTGGCAATCTCCGGAGCTTCGGAGACAGAGCCTTCTCTGTGGCCGCCCCCAAAGCTCTGGAACTCCCTCCCCCAAGACCTCCGTGAGTCCGAGTCCCTCACTCTGTTCCAGTCCCGCCTCAAAACCCATCTTTTCACCTCTCTCTATCCGTAAAACACCCCCCCACTCATTTTCGACCTCCTCCTGACTGCCACTGTGTTTTGTTTTGTTGTTTTTCTTAGTCTGTTGTCTACCTGCCCCAGTCTATCTACCCCCCCCCCTCATATTGTAAAGCGTCTTTGGGTTTTATAAAAGCGCTATATAAGTCCAATTTATTATTATTATTAT